>CM035143.1:28581372-28818872 GCA_020205605.1 Panax ginseng | reverse complement strand
TACAACACACTTTTTTATACCGCTTAGGAGAACCTCCATAGCTAGAGACCACCAATCGCTCTATTCCCCTGTTATCCCCGTCAATTCTAAGAACACTCTTCTTACTCTTATTACCGAAAGGAATTGTGAAGGTAAAGGGTGAGCACAACTAGCCCAAAGAAAGAATATCATGACTAAAGATAATTAAATTATTAATAGCTTTCATCAATAATAAATCGTAGATTTAGAACATATGGTAGATGATAAAACTTTTCAACCATAGTCAGAGGGGAACGAAAGCAATCCATTAGAAGAGTCAAATAGGCCATAAGGTCTATTATCTTCTATGTTAAAAGTCCACCAATAATGTTTTATCCATGTAAAATAAATCAACAGCTTCCTCGCCCACAATCATATGAATAACTCATAATCATAATTGTGGTTCTAAATTTCTCTTCGTAAACTGTGATTTAAGATAATTTTCATCACATATCTTAACCGAAACATCTAAAATCATGGTTATACCAAATCAGAATTCCTGCTCATAATCATAATAATAAATTCATATTTGCACTACGGCCAAAGATATTCATTAATAATTCATATTTTCACTACATGCCAAAGATATACAACTGTATGTTAGAAGAGTCAAGTAGAGCATGATATCTACTATCTTCTACAAATTAAAAGTGTATAATAAATATTTTATCGCTAAGACTCAGCTTAATAAATAATCCACATCATCGAATCACCCCTGCACTACGACCAAGGATATTCGTTAATATTACATCCATGAATTTATATTTCATCGCTGAGACTCAACTCGATAATCAATCCATATTACTTAATTATCCATGCACTACGGCTAAGGATATTCGTTAATATCACGCACCATTTAATTATCCATGCACTACTGCCAAAGATAATCGTGTTTTCATCAAACGGCCATGATCATGCCATTAAACAATTCATCTTTGCACCCTTGGTCAAGAGAATCCATAGCCATAATCATACCAAAAACTGCCCATCAATGCACTACGGGCCAATGAGGACTTTTTCCACATCATTTGTAACATTACTACCATGATTATACCGAATAATCCTCGGTCATAATCATACCAAGTCCATCTATGCACTACTACCAAAGATGACTTTCAACACAATATAAGCATGAGGATGATGACAATGATATAAGAATCAATCAAATGAGATAAATGATAAATATTAAACATTTATAATACAATTTATCCAGCGTTCAATAATAACCAAATGTTATCAATAACTTAATAATCTCATAATCTAATATCATTAATATTATAATAATATTTTAATCATTTCTTAAACTTATAAACAATTTATTTCAATTGTTTACATTTTATCAAATAATGCATTTAATCATTCAAAAATGCCATACTCATAAGATTTCATAATCAAAGATCAAATCCCTCATCAAAATCTGCATATACCCTATATAGGATTCTCAAGCCATAAAATTCTATTTTCCAATTTTATTACTTCACATAACATATTTAATTCATTTACTCATAACTAGTTCATTTTTATGAAAAATACCAAATCAGTCCCAAAAATATTTTTTTTGGGATTTAGCAGAATATAGTCCCATCTTGAACATATATTTTTCTCAGAATTTTTAAAATTCATTTACTATTTTTCATATGGCTAAAACTGCCGAATATTTAGACATTTATCATAAATTGTACTTTTATCCAAAAATTCCGAAATTTACAGGATATACTCCTTTTATATACATGTACTCCCAATAAAAATTTCACTAATTTTTGAGTTAACTACAAGGAGTTATAAGGGTTTATTTTTAAAATAGTCTTTTCTCATAAAATCCATAACTCTTAATCTATACATCCAAAAAATCGCCATTTTTGGACACAATCTAGAAAACTCATCAAATTATCATTTCAAATTTTTTTCAGAATTTTTGAGGGTCAAAACAATTACGAAACTGCCCCTGGAACTTTTTAATGAAAATACCATTCGTATGAATATGAAGGATCATTTACAATGCATGCGTTAATCCACATAGACAGGTTATTTCAACAGAATAATGAAGAATGGAACCAGTCATGCGTAGAACGCTACGCATAGGATATTCCAAATGTAATAATAAATAATGAAATAAATGTAAGAATTCACCAGCATGCGATAGATAGAGCCGCATGCATAAAGTTATTCCAATGTAATAATAAATAATGGAACTGTGTCATGCGTAAACGCACGACATGTGATATTAAACGTAATAATAAAGAATGGAATAATAGAAGAATTTCACCATGTATGTAAGATTGCATAGACAAAAGTTATTCCAACATAATAATAAAGAATGTAATAATAGAAGAATTTCACCATGTATACGGTAGTCCGTGTATATAGGTTATTCCAAAAAATAGTAAAGAATGGAATAATAAAAGTTCTCTTCATGAATACAAACGAAATAATACCCCTTACTATAATAATAATAATAATAATAATATCCTTTACGAGTACGACAATTATATCCCCTACGATTACAAACAAATAATATCCCATACCTTAAAAAAGAAAAGTATTTCAATCGGGTAGGTATGGAATATACTTGAAGAAAACTTGCACTACGCTCAAAGCTTTCTTAAACTCTAAAGAAATACACTCAAGATTATAGAAGAAGAACTCTCTCTATAGTTTCTCTCTCTAGAGTTTCAGTGAATTCGTAAGAAATAATGAAGGAATGAGCTCTATTTATGTAAGAATGGACCATGATAGTAACTAATTCATGAACTATCCAGATTTATTTACTTTTAATCGATTTCGGTCCATATTTAAAGCAAAATCTTTTAAATAAAATATAATATATTCTATTTATAATCTAATAAAACGAATAACTTTATAAAAGTATTTCATTTTATATAAAAATATTTTACTATGCAAAATACTATGCAGGCACTATGTAACACTATGCATGCACTATGCAAACACTTTTCATAATAAAATATAATATATTCTAATTATTGTCTAATAAAATGTATAACTTTATAAAAGTATTCTATTTTATATAAAAAGATTTTATTATTAGCCTAATAAAACGAATAACTTTATAAAAGTATTCTGTTTTATATAAAAACTTTTTCGTTTTATTACATTAATAATACTAATAAAACAAAACCGTGAGTGACTTATCACCTAAGCATCAATAATCAATACCGTAAAGCTACTATGCAACCACGCCAGACATCGCATTTTTAACATCTCGTGTGTTTCAAACATTAATTCAGAAAACTTCTACCGTTATTTTCATAAAAATATTTTTTGTCGTTTTCTCAATCCGACAATAATTCTGTTGTCGGGTCCACAAATGATTGTACCGTCGTACGGAAATTTCCCGACAAAAAAGAATATTCCCCGACTAATCGAATATTCCCCGACACAACGAATATTTTATATCAACTTGCTTACTTTGCAAATTTTTTTTCACATATTACCTTTAACTTTAAACTTTTATCAATTTAACTATTTATCAAAATAGAAAAATTGAATACTTTTATTTCATAAAATTGGGGTCTCACAATCACCCCTCCTTATGAAATTTCGCCCTCGAAATTTACGACGCACACGATATTCAAGAGATGAGAATACCTTGCTTTCTTTTTCGGATTGTACCTTCCTGCTATATCCTCTGTATCATGATTTTTCCATTGCTCATCACCGTATTTTATATATCATTCTAAAATATATCTTCAAAACAAAGGTTAATTGACATATCACAATTTGTCAACTTATCAAGTAAACAATTTCACTTAAGTAAGTCACACACTAAATAAGTATATAACTCTCTCTCCCTCCTAGTTCTAGACTCTTATCTCCTCCAAATGATTATATCCCTAAGCTCGATACCAAATGTGACACCCCCAAAATTAGGTATACATCACCCATTATGAGTCGCCGATAAATGGTATAAAATTCAAATATAACTTCATTTATACAATCATTGAACCGTCAGATAGAATACTTTAACCACACGATTAATCGTGAGTTTTAATACAAATGTATTTAACTCTCATGGTGCCTCGACCACAACCTTACAATGGTACTTTACATAAAAGTATAGTCAAAAACTATTTTAGAAATTAAAATCTTTGAGAAGTGCTCAAGGAAACCTTCGTACATGGGAGGGCGTCTAGGTTATAATAGATATCATATGTCCACAGAATTATCCTTGGTTGACCCAATAGACCCCAAAGAAAAACGAGAAGATTACTATCATCTTCTTTCCAATGGTGAGTCTTCTCTTGACATATAACTATCTCTACTGTCTCCAAGTGAATATTATATTTCAAATAAACTCCAAGATCATATAGGTAGTGCCCGTAGATATACTCAATAAGTGAATGCGCACAACCCTGTCTTATAATAACACGAGGTTGTATGTCATTAGACATCTTTTATGATAGTGGCAAAACACCCTTCCAAAGTTGGGTTCACCTCACCCTATTTGATTCACCAAATATTTCTACTAAATGTTGTATAGGATACAACACACTTTTTTATACTTGCTTTAGGAGAACCTCCATAGCTAGAGACCATCTGCTCTATTCCCCGTTATCCCCGTCGAATTCTTAAGAACACTCTTACTGGCAACACTCTTATTACCCGAAAGGAATTGTGAAGAAGTAAAGGGTGAGCACAACTAGCCCAAGAAAGAATATCATGACTAAAGATAATTAAATTATCAATAGCTTTCATCAATAATAAATCGTAGATTTAGAACATATGGTAGATTATAAAACTTTTCAACCATAGTTGCAAATGAACGAAAGCAATCCATTAGAAGAGTCAAATAGACCATATAAGGTCAATTATCTTCTATGTTAAAAGTCCACCAATAATGTTTTATCCATGTAAAATAAATCATCAGTTCTCGCCCACAATCATATGAATAACTCATAATCATAATTGTGGTTCTAAATTCCTCTTCGCAACTGTGATTTAAGATAATTTTCATCACCTATCTTCACGAAACATAAAAAATCATGGTTATACCAAATCGTAATTCTCGCTCATAATCATATTAATAAATTCATCTTTGCACTACTACCAAAGATATTCATTAACAATTCATCTTTACACTACATGCCAAAGACATACAACTATATTTTAGAAGAGTCAAGTAGAGCATGATATTTACTATCTTCTACAAATTAAAAAGTATATTAAATATTTTATCACGAGACTCAATAATTCGATAATCAATCCATATTATCTTGAATTATCCATGCACTATATTTACCAAGGATATTCGTTAATATCCACGACCATGAATTATCCATGCACTACTACGCCAAAGATAATCGTGTTTTCATCAATTATCCATGATCATGCCATAAAACAATTCATCATAAAACAACCCTTGGTAGTCAAGAGAATCCATAGCCATAATCATACCAAAACTCGGCCCATCAATGCACTATGGGCCAATGAGGACTTTTTCCACATCATTTGTAACATTACGGTCATGATTATACCGAATAATGCCTGGTCATAATCATACCAAGTCCATCTATGCACTACGGCAAAAGATGACTTTCAGCACAATATAAGCATGAGGATGATGACAATGATATAAGAATCAATCAAATGAGATAAATGATAAATATTAAATATTTATAATACAATTTATCCAGCGTTCAATAATAACCAAATGTCATCAATCACTTAATAATCTCATAATCTAATATCATTAATATTATAACAATATTTTAATCTTTTCTTAAACTTATAAACAATTTATTTTAATTGTTTACACTTTACCAAATAATGCATTTATTCATTCAAAAATGCCATACTCATAAGATTTCATAATCAATGATCAAATCCTCATCAAAAATCAGATATACCCTATATAGGATTCTCAAGCCATAAAATCCTATTTTCCAATTTTATTACTTCACATAACATATTTAATTCATTTACTCATAACTAGTTCATTTTTATGAAAAATACCAAATCAGTCCCAAAAATATTTCTTTTTCGGGATTTAGCGTAATATAGTCCCATCTTGAACATATATTTTTCTCGAAATTTTAAAATTCATTTACTATTTTTCATATTGCTAAAATCGCATTAATATTTAGACATTTATCATATATTGTACTTTTGTCCAAAAAATTCCAAAAATTAAGAGGTATATACTCTGTTATATACATGTATTCCCAATAAAAATTTCACCAATTTTGGAGTTAACCACAAGGAGTTATAAGTGTTTACTTTTAAAATAGTCTTTTCCCATAAAATTCATAACTCTTAATCTATACATCCAAAAATTGCCATTTTTGGACACAATCTAGAAAACTCATCAAATTATCATTTTAAATATTTCCAGAATTTTTTAGTGTCAGAAAAATTACAAAACTGCCCCTGGCAGAAACCCATTTTTAATGAAAATACTATTCGTATGAATACGAAGGATCATTTACAATGCATGCGGTAATCCACATAGACAGGTTATTTCAAAAGAATAATAAATAATGGAACCAGGTCATGCGTAAACACACAGACAGGATATTCCAACACAATAATAAATAATGAAATAACAAAAGAATTCACTGTGCATGCGATAGATCGCATGATATAAGTTATTCCAATGTAATAATAAAAAATGGAACCAGTCATGCTTAAACGCATTGCAGACATGATATTCAAACGAATAATAAAGAATGGAATAATAGAAGAATTTCACCATGTATGCAAGATTCTTGATAGACAAAGTTATTCTAACATAATAATAAAGAATGTAATAATGAAGAATTTCACCATGTATACTAGAGTCCACGTATACTGAGTTATTCCAATGTAATAGTAAAGAATGGAATAACAGAAGTTCTCTTCATGAATACGAACGAAATAATACCCCTTACTATAATAATAATAATAATATCCTTTACGAGTACGACAATTATATCTCCTACGATTACAACAAATAATATCCCCTACCTTAAAAAGAAAAGTATTCCGACTGGTAGGGCGGGAATATACTTGAAGAAAACTTGCACTACGCTCAAAGCTTTCTTAAACTCTAAAGAAATACACTCAAGATTATAGAAGAAGAACTCTCTCTATAGTTTCTCTCTCTAGAGTTTCAGTAAATTCGTAAGAAATAATGAAGGAATGAGCTTCTATTTATAGAAGAATGGACTGCATAGTAACTAATTCATGAACGGTCCAGATTGATTTACTTTTAATCAGACGATCCATATTTAAAGCAAAATCTTTTAAATAAAATATAATATATTCTATTTATAATCTAATAAAACGAATAACTTTATAAAAGTATTACATTTTTATATAAAAGATTTTACTATGCAAAATACTATTATGCAGCACTATGCAAAACACTATGCATAATAAAATATAATATATTCTAATTATTGTCTAATAAAAGCAGATAACTTTATAAAAGTATTCATTTTTATATAAAAGATTTTACTATTAGCCTAATAAAACGAATAACTTTATAAAAGTATTCTGTTTTATATAAAAAGCTTTTCTGTTTTATTACATTAATAATACTAATAAAACAAAACTGAGTGACTTATCACCTAAGCATCAATAATTAATACTGTGTGCTACTATGCAACCATGCGTATTACTGTACTTTTAACACCGGGTGTTTCAACAGTTAACGGTAAAACTTACGCCGTTATTTTTATAAAAATATTTTTGTCGTTTTCTCAATCCGACAACAATTCTGTTGTGGGGTCCACCGATGATTGTACCGTCGTATGGATATTTCCCGACAAAAAGAATATTCCCCGACTAATCGAATATTCCCCGACACAACGAATATTTTATATCAACTTGCTTACTTTGCAAATTTTTTTTTCAAATATTACCCTTAACTTTAAACTTTTATCAATTTAACTATTTACCAAAATAGAAAAATTGAATACTTTTATTTCATAAAATTCGGGGTCTCACAATCACCCCCCCTTATGAAATTTTGCCCTCAAAATTTACGTACGTACCTGATATTCGAAGAGATGAGAATACCTTGCTTTCTTTTCGGATTGTATGTGAGGTCCCCGAAACCGGATACTTGAAACCCGAACTCGGTACATCACGATACCATTTCTATGAAGCGAAATAATACTAATAATAATCACAATAATATAAAACTTAACTTAAGTTTACATATACATCGTAGTCATTCTCCCAAGTCGTAACCTTTAAACATTCATTACATGTCGTATATATATATATATATATATATATATATATATCATAGTCTTCATAGTCTTATAAAACTATTACAAATCGCCACAATTCTTATTTGGTTAGCTTTCCTTTTCCTTTGCCTACACTTTGAACTTTTGGTCCTTCACACTTAAATTTGAAAACATTTAAATTAAGCGAGGATGAGCATTTGAGTGCTCAAAGCAAGTATTATATATATATATATATATAAATTTGAAAGAATTTAAATGTTTTCTTAATAATATTCTTCTACAACTAGTCGATGAGTTGTGAAGTAATCTGCACCAATAATAATTCATAACAACCCTCTTTCAAACTTTTGAAACTACGTATTATTTGTATATGGGGTTTCGTGACATACCATGAACATTGTTTTTCATTTTTGAAAAGGTTTTAAGCGAAGTTCATCCGTGGCCGTCGTGATGACTACAGACACGGAGGGTGATCGTACTGTTGTACCTCTGTATTGATCAATACTACATGTACATGAGCGATGTTATCGTTATTTCTCTGTCCTTGGAAGCATAAAATTTTCCCATTTAGGGATGTTCATATCATCGGGGTTTTCATAACAAAGGTCTTATATAATTCAACATATATGTATATCAAAGGGGTATCAACATGCGATGAAAAACAATGATTGTCCAAGTGGGGACACTTGTATAATCATTTATAGAAATTGTGAGCAGAATATATTTATCCGAATTATCATATACTAGCATGTTGATAATCAATGGGCATATATAATATAGGCTTAACAATCTGTACAATAATAACAATAATTCTGAACTTCTCACTTCTGTCCATTGCATAAAGAAAATACAAAGTTAGGATACTTGCCTGATGCGCTGCTTACACTTTGCAACTTAATTTTATCTTTTATGAAATCACCTATCATTAATCAGATCATTTCTTGATTAGTATAACAAAACGTACATATACACCGCCGCCTATTGCGCAAAGACATTCCTATTCACATCATCACACATGTTTAACAATCGTTGACTCATAATCAAACATCGACACCTTCCTAATCACATTGTCATATAACCTTAACAACCATTGAATCACAAATAAACATTTAACTAACTAAATTTCTAAGTTCGGATCAATTTACGAAACATATACGTCTCTTCAAGAACGCTTTTTCGAGATAATTATCGAGTCTAAGACTCTAAACCGTAGTTCAATATCCATTTGGATAACTTAAACATTAGTCCTTTTATTTTTTTCATGGCCTTATAATAATTATTAAATAATTATTATCATTTTATCATAATTTTTGAAATATCGAATCATTATTAAATGATTTAAATATTAAATAATTCTATTATCATTAATATTTAATTAGTATTAAACTATTAATGAAACCATTGCCAAAATATTAAAGTTATGTATAATAACTCAAAATATTTTTAAAGTATTTACAATACCTTTAATTGATTTTTAAAATATTTAAAATCATTATTAAATAATTACCATTAATATTAAATATTAATGAACTATTTATCCAAATATTAAAAGTCAATAATTATAACTTAAAATATTTTTAAATCATTAATATCCTTTTTAAATGATTTTTAAATAAATAAAACCATTTTTAAACTATTTATTTAATATAATTATTAAATAAATTTAATATCATTTACAATAATTTAATAATCATTAATATTAAATTATTAAAGAAATTATCCTTTAAATATTAAAAGTTATATTTTATAACTTAAAATATCTTTAAACACTTTATTTTTAATTAAAATGATTATTATAATAATAAAATCATTTTTAAACTAAATTATTTAATATAATTATTAAATAACTTTATTATCATTAATCATAATTAATTATTGAAATTTACCTTTAAATATTAAAAGTTATATTTTATAACTTAAAATATTTTTAAATACCTTCTTATTATTTAAAATGATTTTAATATAATAAAATCATTTTTTAATTTATTTATTTAATTCATTTAATAAATAACTTAATTATCATTAATATTAATTTATTAATGAAAATTATCAAATAATATTAAAAGTTATTAAAATAACTTAAAATATTTTTCTTATATCATAATATAATTTTAAATGATTTTTCATGAATTAAAATCATTTTAAAATAATTTATTTAATATTACAATTAAATAAATTAATCACTTTTAATATTCCAAAAATATTAAATATTTATGAAATATATTTAAAATAGTTAAAATATAATTTTCGAATTTAAATAATTTTAATAATTTATTTTGTATTTTAATAATTTAAAACTAATTTTCTATAATTATTAATTAATTTAGAAAAATATTAATCATGCTGTCAGCTAAAGGCCACCTATAGCGATAGGAACCGTCATTATAGGTGTTCTTCATGTTCATACTTAAACCCAGATCTTCATAGGCGATTCTTGAGAGTGGCGTGTTTGACCCACTTTAATTCTACGTGTATTGTGTTTCGAGAAATACAAAAGCTAGATTTTGTAGACAAAGTTCAAGACTACATGTTCTAATAGACCACATGATCTAACAACCTAACATAAGCTAGATCTAAGCGTTCCAAGATCTTCATCGAGTTGTTCTTCATTTTCGGGTTGCCCGAGAAATGAAGAAACGATTCAATGACCACTTTTGATCGACTATAACGTCTGCAACACATGAACATTCTTGTGATATAAAGGGTTGAGTTGTAGCTAGCATGCAAGAGAGTAGATCTATTACATAAAATACAACTAACATGAACAGAATCCAAAAGTTATGACTCGGTCGAACCATGTCGATCGACATGTTCATATATTTTCTGGGTTACCCGAAAAGCGAGAACGAAGCTCGACCTGCTAGTTGACCAGTCCATAAAATCAACCCATTTACTGAAATAAGTGATATTAAGGCATGATGATGTAGTCTAACAAACATACTACAACTTAGATACAAGAACCATAACGATACATCAAACCTTTGTCGATTCAAGCCATTTAAAAACTTGTCGAGCTTTACGGGCTCATTCAGGTTACCCAAAAATGGCCCGGTCGATGTTGGTCAGCGACCTTTGGCTGGAGTTATAACTTATAATCTACAACTGATCTAGGTCCGATTCTTGATCCGGAGCAAAGATCTCATAATGAACTACTATATTCAACACTTATAACACAAAAATCAAACACTACAGAGATCTACACGACGACATTCGTTGTCGGGCGCCTCCTTTAAAAATTTCAGATTTTGAAAATCTTTAATTTTGAGCACTTTAATGTTATGGACTTGATAAATACCAACCCAGATCATCATAATATCTTATAAACAACATATTCTAACACCCAAACATAACATCTAACAATGGCTTAGAAAATTTGGAATGATTTTGAATTAGGGTTTCATACCTTTATGCTCAATTCTTGATTTGGCTATTGATTTGTTGTTGGATTTCGTGGGGCTTGATAATGGGTACGATATACTATATATATTTTTAGGAGGTTTGGGGCTTGAGAGTGTTAGTATGGTGTTTGTGCAATTTTTTGGTAAACAACTCCACTTCTCTCTCCTTGATCCTTAAATAGACCCACAAAGGTGCATGAATGGTGATCTAAGGCTTGTTCTTTGGCAATTTCGTGCATAATGAGTTGTTGGTTTGGTGAACAACTTCACCAATTTGTCAAAACCTACAAGCTAGCCTCTTTAATGCTAAAAAGGGCAAAATGGTCATTTTCTTAAATTTCTAGAAAAGTGCCTTTGGGGTTTAGGGTTTAGACATTTTAGTGTTTAGGGTTTGAGCCAATTTGGGTAAACAAAAATCTAGGATTTCTAATTTAGGGTTTGCACATAAAAATTAAATAAATAAAAATTAAATAAATAAAATTAAATAACTTTTAGTTTCTAAAATTTTGCAAAATAAATTTGTTAATTAATTAAGTTTGTAATTACATGAACATTAGGGTTTATTACCCTTAATCATAATGAACTTGGCTAATAAAGCAATTAGGGTTTAAAACATCGATCATTACGGTTTCTTGAAATATAATTAGGGTTTCTTGAAATTAAATTAGGGTTCTAGGTTTTAGGGTTTGAATTTACTAATTAAGTTTATTTTAATTAGCAATTAAAGTCTAACACACGTGTTATTAATCACTGTAACACAACTCTTGACAGATCAAACCTCTAGTTTAGGTTTTCCGGATTAGGGTTTCTAATATTGGAAATTAGGGTTTAACATTATTACTAGGGTTTGGTCAAAATACACCGTAATTGACCAACCGTTATCAATACGGACATACCGTACATATTCATAGCACTGAAAAATCAAAATATATGTAATATTATATTATTATTCTCATACCTTGACAATAAATCCAAAATTAGGGTTTGGATTCCATATCTGATTATTCTTTCATATTTAACCTTAATAATTAAGGTAAAATAATTAACTTAATAATCTGTACAAAAATTCATATAATAAAATAATTATTATATTTATTCTAAAATCACTTCAGTATATTATTTAAATAATATACGATTATATATTCATGGAAAATAATTAATAAAAATATTTCTATCTTAAAATTAATTATTATAAAAATATACTTTCTAATAATTAATATTTCTAAAATAAATTTACTTGTAAATATTCATGTAATAAATATATTTTTTATTTACCACATAAATACATATACACATAATCTTGTACAAATCCTCATCCTTAAAATAAATAAATAAATAAAAAAAATTTATACGCAAAATTTATGATTTATTTATATAGAAAATATCGGGTTGTCACATTCACCCTCCCTTATAAGGATTCCGTCCCCGGAATCACCACTTAAAAACCTACACATAACTGGGTACATAGCATACACAATCTTCGCAAATAGATCTCGATTAACTTTAATCGAACCGATCTTTAATTAATCACATTAAGCTTGTTTTTACGATTAAGCGGAAATTTGATTTCTAAAAGAACTCAAATTTCTCCTCAAAATTTCTTTATAAAATAATTTACTATAAATAGAAAAATTCTAATTACGCAAATAAAAGTTATTGAATATTACTCGAGGCGCATTGCCAGCTGCCACCGTGTCTTGAACCGTCATGTTGAAGACCCTTGATGTTGACTTTGTTGGTTTGTTCGATGAGGTCGGTCCTGCTATTGCTAATGTCCCACTATTCTTACCAGTATTCACACTACCTGCCTCTACCCTCCTGTTTGGACAATCCTTCACCCTGTGCTCCAATGATCCACAAATAAAACAACCACTGTTCATTCTAGGATTGGGGCAGTTGGGAGAGATGTGACCCTCCTGCCCGCACTTATAACACACAAATTTTCCTTTCAAACATTCTCCGGAGTGGTTCTTTCCACACATTTTGCACTGAAGCGCTTGCTTCTTAACTCCCTCTTGCTTCACCTGCACATTTCCAAAGTAGTTTCCCTTTCTTTTTCCATCAGCACTCCTGCTTCCACTATTAATTCTCACCTTCTCAGCTCCCTCGACCTTGCTCTTGTTTTCCTTTCCTTGTTGTAGAGGCTCATAGCCTCACTCCCTTCCTCAAGCAATTATCGCTTTCTCCATGAATCTTTGCAAATGTTGGGATCTGCAACATGCTGCCACCTTGTTATAGAGCGTGGTTTTAATCCCACTCAAATCTCCTCGCCTTCCTAGCCTCCAGATCGACTTGATGCGGAGCAAACCTAGCTAACTCATTAAATTTCATGGCATATTCCGCCACCGACATATCCCTTGCTTCAACTCCGTAAATTTTACCTCCATTCTAGCCTCGTGATTAAATTTGAAAAATAATTCTCGAAAAATAACGTCTTAAATCTATCCCATGTTACCACACCTGCTCCTGCTCTCACCTGATTCGCTTCCCACCAGAAATTTGCCTCACCCTTCATCATGTAGGTGGCAAAAGAGGTCTTTTGCCCCTCGGCTACCCTAGCTATTACAAACGCCTTCTCAATTTCCTTAACCCAAGTTTGGACTTCTACAGGGTCAGTTGTACCTTTGAATTCTGGTGGTCCTACGGCCTTAAAATCTTTAAAATTCGCCAAGTGATTATCCTTTGGTTCCTTGTTGCATGGCTCGAGCTACCATATTCATGAATCTGCCGCGATTGGGTCCGCTTGTTGTTGTCCTTCAACGTTGTTGATGTACTCTTACGCCTCCGATTTGAAGTTTGACGTCTTGGCGGCATTATCCGTTAAATAAAACCATAAATTAACTTACATTCTAAACCTTATCATATAAGTTTAAACTTATTAAACTTGTCTCATAACTCAAACTTTGATTCATATTCATTCATTGCTTTCAAAATATTTTACATATCACGTACATAGTGCTTTAAACATCATCATCCCATTGTGACTACAAAAGTCTGGATTTACTTTACCGCTTGTACAAAAGTTTTATAATAATGCATTACATGTATATACCAAACACACATATTATATTAAACATGCTTATACCGATATAACCTATACTACCTATTCACTACGCCTTCTTCCTTGGATGACTTTTCACCGATGATCTTTTTTTTTTTCCACAAACAAAACATGCTCCCTGCTTATAGTCGGGGACAATACAGAGTGGTATGCCCTTCATAACCTTATAAAGATAACATATTCTTTTCCATTTCTTCTTCCCCGGTTTTCCTAAATCATGGTCTTCTACCTTCCTTTTCCCTTATCTCTGAGTCGCGCACGAAGTGTTGCTTGAGGCTCATCATCGATTGATTTTGAGTTTAAGCTTATCCTGCTCTTCCATTGTTTCTAATAACGCTTAACGCAATTGATCGTTAAGAAGTTTTTACGTCTTCACACTCTTTCTACAGAAGAAACCTTGTTCCTCAATTCTTGCATCTCCAATGATGCTTGATCACTTCGACTTTTGTGGTGCGAATCACTATCTGTTAAATCCACTATTTAGGATGCGGTAATATGTTTTCTATGATGACCACCTCATCCGAAATTTGGTTTCATTGTGAGCTTCTATTTCCGCTATTGGCTTCGATATTAGCTCCTTCTTTATAATCCGTGGATATCCTAATCCTTTTTCACCTGACATCTACACACAGCAATTATCCTGATTAGCATATATTATATACACATAGTAAAATAATAGTTTTGTATGAATTATCTTTTATTTTGTTTGACGATGAATTTATTCAATTCATCTCTTTTTAAACTCTATATGAGTTATTTATATTTTCAACGTTTCCCTCTGTTCTAAGGTTATAGCCTAAGGTCTAACCCACCTAAGGTTTCTAACCCTATAGCTCTGATACCATTCTGTGAGGTCCCAGATCAGGATACTTGAAACCCGACTTGGTACATCACGATACCATTTCTATGGCGGAATAATACTAATAATAATCACAATAATATAAAACTTAACTTAAGTTTTACATATACATCGTGAGTCATTCTCCCAATCACGTAACCTTTAAACATTCATTACATGTCATAATATATATATATATATATATATATATATATCATAGTCTTCATAGTCTTATAAAACTATTACAAATACTGCCACAATTCTTATTTGGTTAGCTTTCCTTTTCCTTTGCCTCGGCCTGAACTTTTTGGTCCTTCACACTTAGCTGAAAACATTTAAATTAAGCAAGGATGAGCATTTGAGTGCCCAAAGAAGTATATATATATATATATATATATATTTGAAAAGAATTTAAATGTTTTCTTAATAATATTCTTCTACAACTAGTCAAGAGTTGTGAAGTAACTCTATCAATAATAATTCATAACAACCCTCTTTCAAACTTTTGAAACTACGTATTCGATCAGATATGGGGTTTCGTGACATACCATGAACATTGTTTTTCATTTTCGAAAAGGTTTAAGCGAAGTTCATCTCAGAACCGTCATGACTTACTAGGCACGGAGGGTGATCGGCCTGTTGTACCTGATTGATCGATACTACTATATGTACGTGAGCGATGTTATCGTTCATTTCTGTCACTGTTGGCGCATAAAATTTTCCCATTTTCGGGATGTTCATATCATCGGGTTTTCATAACAAAGGTCTTATATAATTCAACATATATGTATATCAAAGGGTATCAACATGCGATGAAAAACAATGATTGTCCAAGTGGGGACACTTGTATAATCATTTATAGAAATTAACTAATGTAATATATTTATCCGAATTATCATATACTAGCATGTTGATAATCAATGGGCATATATAATATAGGCTTAACAATCAGATAATAATAACAATAATTACGAACTTCTCATACATCCATTGCATAAAGAAAATACAAAGTTAGGATACTTCATCGATGCGTAAATGCTTACACTTTTGCAACTTAATTTTATCTTTTATGAAATCACCTATCATTAATCGGATCATTTTCTCGATTTAGTATAACATAACGTACATATAACACCGCTTATTGCAACAAAGACATTCCCTATTCACATCATCACACATGTTTAACAATCGTTGACTCATAATCAAACATCGACACCTTCCTAATCACATTGTCATATAACCCCAACAACCATTGAATCACAAATAAACATTTAACTAACTAAATTTCTAAGTCCAGGATCAATTTCTCAGAAATACGCTTCATTTCACCAAACGCTTTTCGGTAATTATTATAGTCTAAGACTCTAAGCTAGTAGTTCAATATCCATTTGGATAACTTAAACATTAGTCACACTATTTTTCATGGCCTTATAATAATTATTAAATAATTATTATCATTTTATCATAATTTTTGAAATATCGAATCATTATTAAATGATTTAAATATTAAATAATTCTATTATCATTAATATTTAATTAGTATTAAACTATTAATGAAACCATTGCCAAAATATTAAAGTTATGTATAATAACTCAAAATATTTTTAAAGTATTTACAATACCTTTAAATGATTTTTAAAATATTTAAAATCATTATTAAATAATTACCATTAATATTAAATATTAATGAACTATTTATCCAAATATTAAAAGTCAATAATTATAACTTAAAATATTTTTAAATCATTAATATCCTTTTTAAATGATTTTTAAATAAATAAAACCATTTTAAACTATTTATTTAATATAATTATTAAATAAATTTAATATCATTTACAATAATTTAATAATCATTAATATTAAATTATTAAAGAAATTATCCTTTAAATATTAAAAGTTATATTTTATAACTTAAAATATCTTTAAACACTTTATTTTTAATTAAAATGATTATTATAATAATAAAATCATTTTTAAACTAAATTATTTAATATAATTATTAAATAACTTTATTATCATTAATCATAATTAATTATTGAAATTTACCTTTAAATATTAAAAGTTATATTTTATAACTTAAAATATTTTTAAATACCTTCTTATTATTTAAAATGATTTTTAATATAATAAAATCATTTTTTAATTTATTTATTTAATTCATTTAATAAATAACTTAATTATCATTAATATTAATTTATTAATGAAAATTATCAAATAATATTAAAAGTTATTAAAATAACTTAAAATATTTTTCTTATATCATAATATAATTTTAAATGATTTTTCATGAATTAAAATCATTTTAAAATAATTTATTTAATATTACAATTAAATAAATTAATCACTTTTAATATTTCAAAAATATTAAATATTTATGAAATATATTTAAAATAGTTAAAATATAATTTTTTAATTTAAATAATTTTAATAATTTATTTTGTATTTTTAATAATTTAAAACTAATTTTCTATAATTATTAATTAATTTAGAAAAATATTAATCATTCATGTCAAAAAGGCCACTATAGCGATAGAACCGTCGCTATAGGTGTTCTTCATGTTCATACTTAAACCCAGGATCTTCATAGTAGCGATTCTTAAAGTGGCCGTGTTTGACCCACTTTAATTCTCTGTATTGTGTTTCGAGAAATACAAAAGCTAGATTTTGTAGACAAAGTTCAAGACTACATGTTCTAATAGACCACATGATCTAACAACCTAACATAAGTTAGATCTAAGCGTTCAAGATCTTTGTCGAGAGTTGTTCTTCATTTTTGGGTTGCTTAAATGAAGAAGAACGATTCAATGACCACTTTTGATCGACTATAACGCGTCAACACATGAACTATTCTTGTGATATAAAGGGTTGGGTCAGTAGCTAAGCATGCAAGAGAGTAGATCTATTACATAAAATACAACTAACATGAACAGAATCCTAAAGTTATGACTCGGTCAAACCATGTCAGTCGACATGTTCATATGTTTTCTGGGTTACCCAGAAAACAGAGAACAGGCTCGACCTTGCTAGTTTGACCGTCCATAAAATCCAACCCATTTACTTAAATAAGTGATATTAAGGCATGATGATGTAGTCTAACAAACATACTACAACTTAGATACAAGAACCATAACGATACATCAAACCACCCGTCGATTCAAGCCATTTAAAAACTTGTCGAGCTTTACGGGCTCATTCTCAGGTTACCCAAAATGGCCCACCAATCAATGTCAAGTCGGCGACCTTTGGCCAGTTATAACTTATAATCTACAACCTGATCTAGGTCCGATTCTTGATCCGAGCAAAGATCTCATAAATGACTACTATATTCAACACTTATAACACAAAAAATCAAACACCTACAGAGATCTACACGACCGACATTCGTTTGTCGACGCCTCCTTTAAAAATTTCCAGATTTTGAAAATCTTTAATTTCGAGCACTTTAATGTTATGGACTTGATAAATACCAACCCAGATCATCATAATATCTTATAAACAACATATTCTAACACCCAAACATAACATCTAACAACCGAAAATTGGACAGATTTTGAATTAGGGTTTCATACCTTTATGCTCAATTCTTGATTTCTGGCTATTGATTTGTTGTTGGATTTCGTGGGGCTTGATAATGGGTCTGATATACTATATATTTTCGGAGGTTTGGGGCTTGAGAGTGTTAGTATGGTGTTTGTGCAATTTTTTGGTAAACAACTCCACTTTCTCTCTCCTTCAATCCTTAAATAGACCCACAAAGGTGCATGAATGACTGATCTAAGGCTTGTTGCTGGCAATTTCGTGCATAATGAGTTGTTGGTTTGGTGAACAACTTCACCAATTTGTCAAAACCTACAAGCTAGCCTCTTTAATGCTAAAAAGGGCAAAATGGTCATTTTCTTAAATTTCTAGAAAAGTGCCTTAGGGTTTAGGGTTTAGACATTTTAGTGTTTAGGGTTTGAGCCAATTTGGGTAAACAAAAATCTAGGATTTCTAATTTAGGGTTTGCACACAAAAATTAAATAAATAAAAATTAAATAAATAAAATTAAATAACTTTTAGTTTCTAAAATTTTGCAAAATAAATTTGTTAATTAATTAAGTTTGTAATTACATGAACATTAGGGTTTATTACCCTTAATCATAATGAACTTGGCTAATAAAGCAATTAGGGTTTAAAACATCGATCATTACGGTTTCTAGAAATATAATTAGGGTTTCTTGAAATTAAATTAGGGTTCTAGGTTTTAGGGTTTGAATTTACTAATTAAGTTTATTTTAATTAGCAATTAAAGTCTAACACACGTGTTATTAATCACTGTAACACAACTCTTGACAGATCAAACCTCCAGTTTAGGTTTTCCGGATTAGGGTTTCTAATATTGGAAATTAGGGTTTAACATTATTACTAGGGTTTGGTCAAAATACACCGTAATTGACCAACCGTTATCAATACGGACATACCGTACATATTCATAACACTGAAAAATCAAAATATATGTAATATTATATTATTATTCTCATACCTTGACAATAAATCCAAAATTAGGGTTTGGATTCCATATCTGATTATTCTTTCATATTTAACCTTAATAATTAAGGTAAAATAATTAACTTAATAATCATAAAAAATTCATATAATAAAATAATTATTATATTTATTCTAAAAATCACTTCGTGATATTATTTAAATAATATACGATTATATATTCATGGAAAATAATTAATAAAAATATTTCTATCTTAAAATTAATTATTATAAAATATACTTTCTAATAATTAATATTTCTAAAATAAATTTACTTGTAAATATTCATGTAATAAATATATTTTTATTTACCACATAAATACATATACACATAATCTTGTACAAATCCTCATCCTTAAAATAAATAAATAAATAAAAAAAAATTTATACGCAAAATTTATGATTTATTTATATAGAAAATATCTAGTTGTCACATTCACCTCCCTTATAAGGATTTAGTCCCTAATCACCACTTAAAAACCTACACATAATCGGGTACATAGCATACACAATCTTCAAGCAAATAGATCTCGATTAACTTTAATCGAACCGATCTTTAATTAATCACATTAAGCTTGTCTTTTCGATTAAGCGGAAATTTGATTTCTAAAAGAACTCAAATTTCTCCTCAAAATTTCTTTATAAAATAATTTACTATAAATAGAAAAATTCTAATTACGCAAATAAAAGTTATTCGAATATTACCCGGAATCGATTGCCAATGCCACCGCGTGTCTTGAACCGTCATGTTGAAGACCCTTGATGTTGACTTTGTTGGTTTGTTCGATGAGGTCGGTCCCTGCTATTGCTAATGTCCCCCACTATTCTTACCAAGATTCACACCACACCGCCTCTACCCTCCCTGTTTGGACAATCCTTCACCTCAGGCTCCAATGATCCACAAATAAAACAACCACTGTTCATTCTAGGATTGGGGCGGTTGGGAGAGATGTGACCCTCCCGCCTCGCACTTATAACACACAAATTTTCCTTTCAAACATTCTCAGGAGTGGTTCTTTCCACATTTTTGCATCAAGCGCTTGCTTTTTAACTCCTCTCGCTTCAATTCGCACATTTCCAAAGTAGTTTCCCTTTCTTTTCCATCAAGACTCGCTTCCACTATTAATTCTCACCTTCTCAAACTCCCTCGACCTTGCTCTTGTTTTTCCTTTCCTTGTTGTAGAGGCTCATAGCCTCACTCCCTTCCCTAAGCAATTATCGCCTTCTCCATGAGTGCCGCAAATGTTGGGATCTGCAACACCGCCACCTTGTTATAGAGCTGTGGTTTTAATCCCACTCAAATCTCCTCGCCTTCCTAGCCTCCGATCGACTTGATGCGAGCAAACCTAGCTAACTCATTAAATTTCGCGGCATATTCCGCCACCGACATATCCCTCGCTTCAACTCCGTAAATTTTACCTCCATTCTAGCTCTCAGATTTAAATTGAAAAATAATTCTCGAAAAATAACGCGTCTTAAATCTATCCCATGTTACCACACACCGCTCCTCGCTCACCGATTCGCTTAAGCCCACCGTAAATTTGCCTCACCTTCATCATGTAGGTGGCAAAGAGGTCTTTGCCCCTACTACCCTAGCTATTACAAACGCCTTCTCAATTTCCTTAACCAAAGTTTGGACTTCTACAGGGTCAGTTGTACCTTTGAATTCTGGTGGTCCTACGGCCTTAAAATCTTTAAAATTCGCCAAGTGATTATCCGGCTGGTTCCCTTGTTGCATGGCCTGAGCTACCATATTCATGCGAATCGCCGTGATTGGGTCGCTTTTGTTGTTGTCCTTCAACGTTGTTCGATGCACTCTTCCGCCTCCGATTTCGAGTTTGACGTCTTGGCGGCATTATCCGTTAAATAAAACCATAAATTAACTTACATTCTAAACCTTATCATATAAGTTTAAACTTATTAAACTTGTCTCATAACTCAAACTTTGATTCATATTCATTCATTGCTTTCAAAATATTTTACATATCACAGCACATAGTGCTTTAAACATCAGTCATCCCATTGTGACTACAAAAGTCGGGATTTACTTTACCGCTTGTACAAAAGTTTTATAATAATGCATTACACAGACATACCAAACACACATATTATATTAAACATGCTTACACGACATAACCTATACTACCTATTCACTACGCCTTCTTCCTTGGACAGCTTTTCGCCTGATGATCTTTTTTTCCACAAACAAAACATGCTCCCCGTTTATAGTCAGGACAATACAGAGTGGTATGCCCTTCATAACCGCAAAGATAACATATTCTTTTCCATTTCTTCTTCCCCGGTTTTCCTAAATCATGGTCTTCTACCTTCCTTTTTCCCTTATCTCTGGAGTCGCATACTGAAGTGTTGCTTGAGGCTCCCATCGATTGATTTTGAGTTTAAGCTTATCCCGCTCTTCCATTGTTTCTAATAACGCTTGACGAATTCGATATTAAGCGGTTTTTCATGCCTTCCATGATTTCTTCTAGAGAAGAAACCTTGTTCCTCAATTCTTGTGATCTCCAATGATGCTTGATCGACTTCGACTTTTAGGGTCTGAATCACTATCTGTTAAATCCACTATTTCCGGATCTGGTAATATGTTTTCTATGATGACCACCTCATCCGAGCTGGTTTCATTGTGAGCTTCTATTTCCGCTATTGGCTTCGATATTAGCTCCTTCTTTATAATCCGTGGATATCCTAATCCTTTTTCACCTGACATCTACACACAGCAATTATCCTGATTAGCATATATTATATACACATAGTAAAATAATAGTTTTGTATGAATTATCTTTTATTTTGTTTGACGATGAATTTATTCAATTCATCTCTTTTTAAACTCTATATGAGTTATTTATATTTTCAACGTTTCCCTCTTTTCTAAGGTTATAGCCTAAGGTCTAACCCACCTAAGGTTTCTAACCCTATAGCTCTGATACCATTCTGTGAGGTCCCCGAATCCGGATACTTGAAACCCGAACTTGGTACATCACGATACCATTTCTATGAGCGGAATAATACTAATAATAATCACAATAATATAAAACTTAACTTAAGTTTACATATACATCAGAGTCATTCTCCCAAGTACGTAACCTTTAAACATTCATTACATGTCATATATATATATATATATATATATATATATATATATATATATATCATAGTCTTCATAGTCTTATAAAACTATTACAAACATCGCCACAATTCTTATTTGGTTAGCTTTTCTTTTCCTTTTGCCTCTACCGAACTTTTTGGTCCTTCACACTTAGTGAAAACATTTAAATTAAGCAAGGATGAGCATTTGAGTGCCCAAAGAAGTATTATATATATATATATATATATATAGGATGAAAGAATTTAAATGTTTTCTTAATAATATATTCTTCTACAACTAGTCAAGAGTTGTGAAGTAATCTGCACTCAATAATAATTCATAACAACCCTCTTTCAAACTTTTGAAACTACGTATCGATGTGATATGGGGTTTCGTGACATACCATGAACATTGTTTTCATTTTCGAAAAGGTTTAAACAGAAGTTCATCTCAGAACCGTCATGACTTACTTGCACGGCACGGGTGATCTACCACAGTACCAGATTGATCAATACTACATGTACATGAACGATGTTATCGTTCATTCTCGTCTCACTTGGGCGCATAAAATTTTCCCATTTTTGGGATGTTCATATCTCGCTCGGGTTTTCATAACAAAGGTCTTATATAATTCAACATATATGTATATCAAAGGGTATCAACATGCGATGAAAAACAATGATTGTCCAAGTGGGGACACTTGATAATCATTTATAGAAATTAACGAATGTAATATATTTATCCGAATTATCATATACTAGCATGTTGATAATCAATGGGCATATATAATATATAGCTTAATAACTGCATAATAATAACAATAATTTCGAACTTCTCACTTCATCCATTGCATAAAGAAAATACAAAGTTAGGATACTTCACCGATGCTACCGCTTACACTTTGCAACTTAATTTTATCTTTTATGAAATCACCTATCATTAATCAGATCATTTTACTGATTAGTATAACAAAACGTACATATAACACTGCCTATTGCAGTCAGCACATTCCCTATTCACATCATCACACATGTTTAACAATCGTTGACTCATAATCAAACATCGACACCTTCCTAATCACATTGTCATATAACCTTAACAACCATTGAATCACAAATAAACATTTAACTAACTAAATTTCTAAGTTCAGATCAATTTCGAAATACGTACCGCTCACCAATCGCTTTTTAATTAATTATCGAGTCTAAGACTCTAAACCGTAGTTCAATATCCATTTGGATAACTTAAACATTAGTCACACTATTTTTCATGGCCTTATAATAATTATTAAATAATTATTATCATTTTATCATAATTTTTGAAATATCAGAATCATTATTAAATGATTTAAATATTAAATAATTCTATTATCATTAATATTTAATTAGTATTAAACTATTAATGAAACCATTGCCAAAATATTAAAGTTATGTATAATAACTCAAAATATTTTTAAAGTATTTATAATACCTTTAAATGATTTTTAAAATATTTAAAATCATTATTAAATAATTACCATTAATATTAAATATTAATGAACTATTTATCCAAATATTAAAAGTCAATAATTATAACTTAAAATATTTTTAAATCATTAATATCCTTTTTAAATGATTTTTAAATAAATAAAACCATTTTTAAACTATTTATTTAATATAATTATTAAATAAATTTAATATCATTTACAATAATTTAATAATCATTAATATTAAATTATTAAAGAAATTATCCTTTAAATATTAAAAGTTATATTTTATAACTTAAAATATCTTTAAACACTTTATTTTTAATTAAAATGATTATTATAATAATAAAATCATTTTAAACTAAATTATTTAATATAATTATTAAATAACTTTATTATCATTAATCATAATTAATTATTGAAATTTACCTTTAAATATTAAAAGTTATATTTTATAACTTAAAATATTTTTAAATACCTTTTCTTATTATTTAAAATGATTTTTAATATAATAAAATCATTTTTTAATTTATTTATTTAATTCATTTAATAAATAACTTAATTATCATTAATATTAATTTATTAATGAAAATTATCAAATAATATTAAAAGTTATTAAAATAACTTAAAATATTTTTCTTATATCATAATATAATTTTAAATGATTTTTCATGAATTAAAATCATTTTAAAATAATTTATTTAATATTACAATTAAATAAATTAATCACTTTTAATATTTCAAAAATATTAAATATTTATGAAATATATTTAAAATAGTTAAAATATAATTTTCAGAATTTAAATAATTTTTAATAATTTATTTTGTATTTTTAATAATTTAAAACTAATTTTCTATAATTATTAATTAATTTCCGAAAAATATTAATCTGTCTGTCGCTAAAGGCCACCTATAGCGATAGAACCGTCGCTATAGGTGTTCTTCATGTTCATACTTAAACCCAGATCTTCATAGGCAGTTGCCGAGTGGCCATGTTTGACCCACTTTAATTCTCTGTGTATTGTGTTTCTGAGAAATACAAAAGCTAGATTTTGTAGACAAAGTTCAAGACTACATGTTCTAATAGACCACATGATCTAACAACCTAACATAAGTTAGATCTAAGCGTTCCAAGATGCTGTCAGAGTTGTTCTTCATTTTTTGGGTTGCCCAGAAATGAAGAACAGTTCGAGTGACCACTTTTGATCGACTATAACGTGCAACACATGAACTGTTCTTGTGATATAAAGGGTTCGGGTTGTAGCTAGCATGCAAGAGAGTAGATCTATTACATAAAATACAACTAACATGAACAGAATCCAAAAGTTATGACTCGGTCAAACCATGTCAGTCGACATGTTCATATGTTTTCGGGTTACCCAGAAAAATGTAGAATGTGCCTCGACTCGCTAGTTCGACCATCCATAAAATCCAACCCATTTACTTAAATAAGTGATATTAAGGCATGATGATGTAGTCTAACAAACATACTACAACTTAGATACAAGAACCATAACGATACATCAAACCATCGCCGATTCAAGCCATTTAAAAACTTGTCGAGCTTTCGGGCTCATTCGGTTACCCAAAATGGCCCACCAATGTTGGTCAACGACCTTCGAATTTGCTATAACTTATAATCTACAAACCGATCTAGGTCTCGATTCTTGATCCGAGCAAAGATCTCATAATGTATCTACTATATTCAACACTTATAACACAAAAAATCAAACACCTACAGAGATCTACACGACCGACATTCGTTGTCGACGCCTCCTTTAAAAATTTCCGATTTTGAAAATCTTTAATTTGAGCACTTTAATGTTATGGACTTGATAAATACCAACCCGCATCATCATAATATCTTATAAACAACATATTCTAACACCCAAACATAACATCTAACAAACCTAAAATTGGATGATTTTGAATTAGGGTTTCATACCTTTATGCTCAATTCTTGATTTCTGGCTATTGATTTGTTGTTGGATTTCGTGGGGCTTGATAATGGGTCTGATATACTATATATTTTCGGAGGTTTGGGGCTTGAGAGTGTTAGTATGGTGTTTGTGCAATTTTTTTGGTAAACAACTCCACTTTCTCTCTCCTTCAATCCTTAAATAGACCCACAAAGGTGCATGAATGACTGATCTAAGGCTTGTTGCTGGCAATTTCGTGCATAATGAGTTGTTGGTTTGGTGAACAACTTCACCAATTTGTCAAAACCTACAAGCTAGCCTCTTTAATGCTAAAAAGGGCAAAATGGTCATTTTCTTAAATTTCTAGAAAAGTGCCTTAGGGTTTAGGGTTTAGACATTTTAGTGTTTAGGGTTTGAGCCAATTTGGGTAAACAAAAATCTAGGATTTCTAATTTAGGTTTGCACACAAAAATTAAATAAATAAAATTAAATAAATAAAATTAAATAACTTTTAGTTTCTAAAATTTTGCAAAATAAATTTGTTAATTAATTAAGTTTGTAATTACATGAACATTAGGGTTTATTACCCTTAATCATAATGAACTTGGCTAATAAAGCAATTAGGGTTTAAAACATCGATCATTACGGTTTCTAGAAATATAATTAGGGTTTCTTGAAATTAAATTAGGTTCTAGGTTTTGGGTTTGAATTTACTAATTAAGTTTATTTTAATTAGCAATTAAAGTCTAACACACGTGTTATTAATCACCGTAACACAACTCTCGATGCATCAAACCTCCAGCTTTAGGTTTTCCTGATTAGGGTTTCTAATATTGGAAATTAGGGTTTAACGTTATTACTAGGGTTTGGTCAAAATACACCGTAATCGACCAACTGCTATCAATACTTTATATACCGTATATATTCATAAAGATCTGAAAAATCAAAATATATGTAATATTATATTATTATTCTCATACCTTGACAATAAATCCAAAATTAGGGTTTTGATTCCATATTCGATTATTCTTTCATATTTAACCTTAATAATTAAGGTAAAATAATTAACTTAATAATCAGTATAAAAAATTCATATAATAAAATAATTATTATATTTATTCTAAAATCACTTCATATATTATTTAAATAATATACGATTATATATTCATGGAAAATAATTAATAAAAATATTTCTATCTTAAAATTAATTATTATAAAATATACTTTCTAATAATTAATATTTCTAAAATAAATTTACTTGTAAATATTCATGTAATAAATATATTTTTTATTTACCACATAAATACATATACACATAATCTTGTACAAATCCTCATCCTTAAAATAAATAAATAAATAAAAAAAATTTATACGCAAAATTTATGATTTATTTATATAGAAAATATCGGGTTGTCACATTGTACATTCCCGGTTATATCCTCTGTATCATGATTTTTCCATTGCTCATCTCCTATATTTCAGATATCATTCTAGAATATATCTTCAAAACAAAGGTTAATTGACATATCACAATTTGTCAACTTATCAAGTAAACAATTTTAGCTTAGGTAAGTCACACACTAGCTTAAGTATATAACTCTGCTCTCCTCCTAGTTCTAGACTCTTATCTTCGCCAGCGACCATATCCCTAAGCTCTGATATCAAATGTGACGCCACCAAAATTAGGTATACATCACCCATTATGAGTCGTCAGATACATGGTACAAAATTCAAATATAACTTCATTTATACAACTGTTGAACTGTCAGATGAATATTTACCACTACGCTTAATATGAGTTTTAATACAAATGTATGTAACTCTCATGGTGCCTCGACCACAACCTTACAATGGTACTTTACATAAAAGTATAGTTAAAAACTGTTTTAGAAATTAAAATATTTGGGAAGTTGTAAGACCCCAACTTTTTGAATAAAGATTAAATTTTCTCGAAATATATTTTTGAATATTATGGTGTGGATTTGATATAATGTTATAGTTGTGGGTAATATTTACAAATTTTGCAAAGTACGCAAGTTGTTATATAATATTCGATTGGTCGGGGAATATTCGTTTTAACAGGGAATATTCGTACAACGGTACAATCATTGGTGGACCCCCACGACGGAATTATTGTCAGATTGAGAAAACGACAAAAATACTTTATGAAAATAATGACGAAATTTTTATCGTTAACTGTTGAACTACCCGGTAGTAAAAGTACGAAGAATACGCTGTGGTTGCATAGAGAGACACAAGATTGATTATTGATGCTTACGTGAGAAGTCACTCAGCTTATACTTAATTATTGCTACAAAGAATCACGTGATCATATCTCTCATATTATTGATTCAATTATTGTCATAGTATCATCTGCATAATATGTTATTTTATTAAATCAATAATTGAGATGACAAAGTTATTCATATTATTAAATTACAATATTTACAATGTCTATAAGTTCTGTCAAGGAGAGGTTTGGTCACCTAATTGCGCGCCAATAGGGAGAAATCCTATTGGAAAGCCCCCTCTTTCCTGGGAACGACCTGGTTGATAAATATTGTGAGTTTTAATATTAATGATAAATGTTATTAAAATTGAAGTTGTGTTCGGAATTGAATTTGGAGATGCGGACGTGATATTTGAGTCCGGAATGATGAAATTAGTAGAAATAGTCTATAAACACAAAATTTTTCGAAATTCACTATTTGGTCAAAAAGTCAACAATTGACTTTTTTGGGAAAAGTCAAACTTTGAAATTTCAAAATTTATATTTTTGATAAAAATGGTTTCATTGTGTTGGAATTATTTGTGTGAGTGAAAATCGACAATTATTTCGATAATAATTAATGTCTGGAGGTTATATTGACCAATCGGGTATTTAACCGGATAAATGAGCAATTGATTGCTATTATTTCACTTGATTATAACTATTTGTTCACATTTGTATACTATTGTTTCACATTCTTGTTACTATTAGGGGAGTTAGTGCAAGATTGATAATACTTGCATGACTAAGTTAAAAATGGAGGTATAGATGGAGGTACTATACTGTAATTCATATTTTCACATGTCTAGAACTATTGATTCACATAATTTACTATTGAATCACATTATTTACTATTAGGGGAGGTGGTTGTTGCCTCTTTTGTACGACCTACAAAAGAGCTCTAACTCATGCAAGCATACATGCGTCAACAAGTAATACAGAGCAAGTAAAGTATCGATCCCACAGAGAAAGTTGTTTAACTTAAACTACTATTCATTAATTAAATCACTATATTTATATGCTCACATTAAAGATTAAACTTGATTGGTTCTTGAATTGCAAATAACAACTAAAATAATATAAATGATATAATAAATGATATTGGAATTAATGGGATTCTAACTTCATTTACTAATTCATTCAATCGCCACTATCATGCCTGACTTGTTCACATATCATAGGAAAGTAGCCAAGAGCACTAAAAGAGTATTAGCCATTTTTCAATGCACTAAGACCTACGTACACATCATCCACAGATGATAGACTCTATGTAGTCATCAATATAACCAACATCACTATATGTCTATGTGAGATTGCAACTATATTGATTTTAAGTTCAAGCTCTTATCTTAACTTATACGGTGAAATAGTATATGTCTATCTGGTTCACGAAATACATAAGCCATATAACACACCTCTATATATACGTATACTATCATGATTACAAATCCATATTTGCATGTTCATTATCAATTCCATACAAAACATCGAAATGAATGGTGATCAAGCATTCATGTATGCAAAACAATCATCATGACAGATATCCCATATAATATGCAAAACAACCCAGCATTTAAGTATGCAATCAAACTACATAATAAAATCCGTTAGAATCCCATAATGGAGTTTAGTTCATGACTGAACCAAAAGCCATTATGGGATCAAAGTTAAACATGATCAATAAGCAAAAATTGAAAGAGGAAAGATGAAACTATCAAACCCAATTGCTAAATACACATCAATATCCAATCCCCACAAGATTCCAGCAAAAACTAATATTAATAATCCGCTCTCGTAGAGAAATCCCAGGAAAGAGTAGAAAAGTAGCGTTATAGCCTCCTTCTACGTTGGAATCCTCTCCCCAGAGTAAAACCCTAATTACGATGTAAAGTTACGTGAAAAACTAATAAAAATGTCGAATGATACCCCTGACACCAGTTATGAATCGTTTTTAAATCAATTACAACCTTTAAAATTCGGAAATAATATAAAACACATCAATAGCATTAGACATCGCGCGCGGCCGCGCGCTCTTCCAGCATGATAGTCTCACGACTACGAGACTTGCAGTAGGTTCATATGTTGGTCGCTTCGCAAGACGCGCAGCGTGCTTAAGGTCAGCTTTTTTGCTTTAAAATCTGCAGGTCCTGGTTTTTGTTTTCCTATTGCTACTGCTTGCTCCGATATGCTCTATTTCCTTGCATTAATGCACCTTTCATGCCATGCATATCCCATCCTTTTACCTCGTTTCAAGCATCCATTTGCCTTATGCTCCAAATCACCACCAAAGCAGTCGATTCCTGCACTTATTCAACAAAAGGAGTTTTAAGAACGTGCAATGCAAATTAACATGAAATGCAGCTAAACTAGACTAAAATGTACTTTAGATGGGAATAGTTCGCATGAATTGGTACTCCATAAGTAGGGAAAAATCCTACTTATCAAATACTGTAACGTCCCAAAATCCGGTCTATCTTTACACCCGGATTCCGTACGTCACGAGTACATCCTTTATCCAACATACATCATTATATACCGAAATATAACAACATACATTCTCAAATCCCAGGTTCTGGAAACCTTATACTTTCACATTACAAATAATGATAATTACATTATTCCTTTCATCTTACAAGAGTGACTTTTATCCGCCACTAAGGATACATACAGTTTATTAAACTAGTCTATAATTTAATTTTCTTCTTTTCTCTATTACAAGTCTTCACTTGATCTTCTTGCTCATTCACATTCTGAATGGCACTTCATCTGGATACCGTCAGCTTGATCTATACAGGATCCTTAAGTTCTTCTAACATCGTTCGCTGAAAATGTTTTTCATTTAAAGCAAGTGTGAGCATTCAATTGCCCAACAAGTCATAGAAGTTGAACAAACAACTTCAAGAGTTTAACATTCTTTTCAGACTTTAATAACCGAACAAAGGTTACGAAGTAGCTTAAATAATAGGAATAGTCTTGATTCCTATCATCTTAAAACATTAGTTACATGCACTTTGAAATACTTACATTCTCTACTCTCTTTCATGCACATTCTGTCGGGCTAGAATCAATAGCATAGACTTAACAATAACGGTTCATGTATAAACAGAAGATTCTTTTATTGAATAGTTCAAACATAGAACAGTTCATCTCACAGAAACACCGTAGTGTTCAAATTGTGGCACAAGGCCTCATACATTCTACCACCTTGTACAAATATCGCACATTCGCACATAGAAAGAACATCTCAAGTTCAACATCTGAGAAGTTTAAGAAACTAGCATCCATTTAAAATATGAATGAAGTTAGAGAACTTGCCTTTACGCGATGACTACATTCATAACTTACGCCGAATCGCTTCATTCCAATCCCTATAACACATAAGGAAACAACACATACACCAATTAGTCATATACTTGACTTACACATTGGTTTATTTAACTTTACTTTTAAGGTTCATGTTCTTATAACTAAGTTTACGCGAATTAACTTTCTTTACCGCTTTACGCTTTTATGACATATGGAGATGTTTTACTCAAAATGTTCATCATCTTTGATGATTTACATTCTTATCTTCTTCTTATACTTTCTAGACTCAAAGACACATCGCTTCTCTACTAGTAGTCCATATGGTACTCGAAAGTGGTTACCCACAAACAACCAACAAACAAGTTCCGCCTCATCTACATCGCCATCACAATGAGTTAGACGGTTGCCTGGCCAGATATACCTTCGCGCCTCTCAAGGAATTGTTTAGCCCAAATTCCCATATGTCAACCATCAAAGGTTACGATTGTACCACAACCTAAACTTATCTTAACTTATACGAACTATTAAACTATAATGTTCGTTAAGTCAATTTTTTATTCCTTATGGCTTTTTGGCAACTAAATGCCATACCTCAGGATTCATTCTTTATCGTCTAAGTCATACAATCTTTTGTATACTCGGAACGATCATCCAATGTCAATACTATGAGAACATAGCATTAAACATTTCATATTAACTTATTCATACCTTACAACGTCCGGTTCATTCAACTTTGAACGTTGTCCAAGTTATACTTATTAATTCGGCTTCTTAACATTATACGTTATTATCTTTAACTTAGTTTCTTCACCGCTCATGGCTAAAACTTAGTCTTCATTACATTACGGTTAAACCATACACGGAGTGTCGATTCTGCCCGTTTAACACTCGCTTACACTCAACCGTTACTCTGGTTAAAGTGTTAAACGCTTACTTTATTCTAACATTCTCTATCCGACTCACACTCGGACTTTCTTTAATCTCATTACCATTTGTTACGGCTTTCCTTGATAATTCATATCTTACTTACTACCTTCATCAACGTCTAAGTCATACAACTAGGGTATACTTAGAACGTTCGTCAAACGTGAATACGATTTACGAGGATCGTTTATGTATTCAACGTTCACGTTGCTCGTCTCTTAATCTCTCATTCAACCTTTACTCAAGGTTTTAATTACTTTCGATCGTTATCCATCCCATGAACCCCATGTTCATTATTCTTTCTTAATGTCAAAGCCTATACGGATCATCAGATGCTAAGACCGATCGTTCATCGCAATAACGCTTGCGTTCACAAAGCCGCCTAAATGCTTTACATTCATCTCTCAATGCCATGTCATAACATCAAAATGTTATACATTAACATCGTTAACCAACGCCTAAGGAATCACAACCATATCAATCCTCACGTTTCGCTTTATCGTGACTACGGCCCCTGACATCTGGTTCCAGAACCCGCATCTACATTCTTTGTCTTTTATTCTCGTTTAATCTTTTTGCTCAACCTTTATTAAAGGTTAAAACACTTGATTGGATGTTACATTACGTGAACTACATGTTCATACTTCTTTTCTTGCACATCCTCCAAAGAATCGAGAACTAAAAATCTCATTTCTGGCATACTCGCAGACAAAGACGCAGTAGCTGCCGTGCTCCTTCCTTTCCTCTCTCGTCAAGGCAAGACGCACCTACTTCTCTCCTCTCTTCCCGGATTGACGCTGCCGCATGAAGTCCTTACTTTAGAGTGGGCGCCATGCCACGCCCACACTCTAAAGGTTTTCAGATTGCATATGGCGCTATGAAATCATGCATACCACAAATTGTACTATGGTTCAGACATGCTGTGAACTCTTGCAGTGTACTTTTGACATTGTTTCGTCATGCATGGCTCGGCCTAAGGCACAACTTCAAGAACAAGCAAGACCGAGTATGAAACCTAGAAAATTTTCTAAGTCTTTTACCAGCTTGAGACGCCGATTTCGAAATCTCATAACGTCTTCGTTATAACTCAGAACGAGTTCGTTCCAAAGCCATTTTCTTCCTTATCTTACGTACTTGGATTACCCTTGGACAGAACTTTATTTTGAATCTGTTAACATGCCATTCAATTGGCTTAATCTTAACCCTTCATTCATTTTAACATTTTTAACGTTCTTGGTTCGTTCGTCTGTAAATTGGCCATCCGAACTCGAATTCATTCGTTCTTGAGTCCACGACTCACGCTTTTATAAGTTCTCTTACATTCTTATGAAACCCTACACGCTCTAAAGTTCATTTACTAAATTTCAAATTTTTGTTCTTCTTTATTAAAATTTTCGCCATAACTTCGTTATAGCTTAGTTTTAATCCGCTCTTCATGAACGCTTTCTAACGTTCCTAACCAAGCAATAAGCATCTAACTTATACGCGATGGTTTTAAACTTGTCCATCAACAACAATTACACTACGATGGTTTTAAATTTGTCCATCAACAACGTTTCTTCGTGTTCTTCGCGTGTTCTTCGTTCTTCGCTCGTTCTTCATTTTAATCGATATTTTGGATTACGATTTCACTTTTTCTTGGAATTTGATGTTATAGAACATCATTTCTTACTTAATTCACCTATTCTGCTCATAATATTCATTGGATCGCTTCAAAATCCTCATTTAATCTTATATTTGCTTAAGAAATTTATAAACTAAATTTCTTATTTTTATTTCTTATTTTATTTTCTCATGATTTCAACCATATGAAATCATTCTCAATATATTTTAATCCTTATTCTCATTAAGTTATGTTTTAAACATAAAACTTAAAGAAAATTATTAGAAGAACTAGGGTCTTGATTACCATTCTTCTTTAATCTCCTTCCGCTTTGACAAAGCGTGCATTCAAGCTAGCTTTTCCTTCCTTCTTCTCTTCTCTTCCCCATCCGAAGCTCTCTCTTCTCTCTCAAAGTGTAGGATTTGAAAAATCCCAATCAAACAAATGAGATTAAGCTTCCTATTTATAGATAGAAAACCAAGGCTAGGGGCATTTTAGTCATTTTGCCCCTAAAATCACTAACCTCTTTATTATTCATAACTTAGCCACCAAGTTTACTTGGTGGCCAAGTGGTCGCCTTACACCTCCTCCTTAGTTAGCTTCCTTGGAAGCTTCAGTGCTTCCGTAATTTCGAATTCGTCCGATAGCTTTAAAAATCATGATTCTCTAATCCAAATATTTTGGATATTTCATCTTTCTTTTACCGATTAACTTTTACGTATTCTTCTGGATTTTGAAAAACCGAAAAACACTTTTTGGCGCCAAGCATTTTCCTTCACATTTTCCCTTAACGAAGTTAAACGAGTGAAAAGTACACAATGCAGACTTTTCGTCGTTTTTTATTTCGTCCGATTTCTACTTTTTTTGAGAAAAACTTTTATCGACTTACTTAACTTTTCACGATATATTATCGTCAAATCTTTCGATTTTAATGTCATTTCGACATACCGAACTCTCGAAAAGGTTTAGGTTATTCAAACCCCAACCCTTAGGTTTCGGTTTCAGTGAATAAAGTGCCTATTTCGCCTTTTTTTCCCCAAAAATATTTTGTTCTCTAAAATTTTTTATTTTCGCCTTTGAAAATTTTTACTGCTCAATCTAGCTCGAGCTGTAATCCTCCCGATTAATAATCATTCTAGGTTATAGAACGATTAATAAACACATAGCATGTAATAGTATTAATAAAAATTCTTTTATTAATAACTAATTTTTTAAACCTAAATTCGGATAATCCAAAATTAGGGTTGTTACATTCTTCCTCCTTATAAAAATTCCGCCTCTAATTTCTTAAAACCAACCCTTACCCAAGTCATCACATTCTTCCCTTCTTCATGTAATTTCATCCTCGAAATTTTTAACTTACTCTTCTTCTCAACTTCTCTTCAAAGAAGTTATTATCTTTCAAACATTCCCTACCCTTCATAACTTATCAAGATTCATGAAGTGAAAGGAATAACGAGGAATATAAAGATTCCTTTAAAACATTTCATACTTTTGCTGAGGGGTCAAATTGACCATGAACTCTTACTAGGTTTACCAGCATGACGCCATAACCTTTCTTTCCACGGTCAGTTTACAATCACAAAGAAGGTAAACTACCTCTTCCATACGTAGGTGATCAACCCATCGTATAACCCCATTTTGGAGTTTGTTCACCTCAGACTTACTCATTAGATTCCGCACCAAAACAATTTGGTTTGGCATAACTCTTCAAAGAAAGCTCGATTTTCTTTTTAATCATAACATACCATTCATCTTAGCCAAATCAAGTAGCTTAGACCATACCAATAAATTGGGCATCAACTTGAAATATTCTTCTAGTTAACTCAATTGACATCGACTACTTTAAATTCCTTCGCAATACATCAAAACGTTTTATGACGTCATGATACCGCACTCTTCACAGTACGTTGAGGACTTCGTCAGTTTATGACTTTGTCATTATACATCATACCATAGCAGGTTGTTGATCCTAAGATCAAATCCAACACCAGGTTTAATTGCATTAATAACTCCATCCTTTTACCATCTTTGCATCAAATGCACTGATGATATAAAATTCATTTTGATATTTCAAATCAATTTCTATCTAGTCAAACAATTAGCATAGACATACCAAGAATAGTTCTTTAAAATCCATTGGTTCCAAAAGTCGAACCAATTCTTTTCATTTTCAAAATGCGATATTAAAGACGATTTCAAGAAATTTCAAAATCTAACATAGCTAGATGACTTGAATATCCTATTCTCCATCTTCCTTCATTGTCTTACTTCATGTAAAATACTTAATCTTTTCTAGCACCTTCAATGCTAAGTCTCATCGAAAAATACTTACTTTCAGCCTAAACATTCCTATACCTTAGTATAGTCCATCAACTTATCACACATTATGTGTTTAGAACTTTCCACAACCATATGAGTTTAAGAACTTATCTTCGCAATATGTAATCCAAGAACAAATCAATTCATCCATATGCTTAGGGCTCAAAAATATACCATATAATTATGAGTCACAAACTTTTCATAAGTATGAGTTTCAAGAACTCGCACTCTATCTTATCATTTCTACCTATCAAGTATATACATGAGAAAAGATTCACCTTCTCATCATATATACATCTTGATAAAATGACTAATTTCAATGATTATCACCGTAATAAACTCGAGTGGTTGTTACACCAAGCACAAACCTCTCCGCTTATACAAAGATTCATACAACTCAAACCATCACATGAGTCCTCAATTGAAATCTTACAACTTCTAACTTTCTCTTACTTAATACTTAATTTTCTTTAATTCAGATACTATCCTTTACAACTCAATTTGAGTTCTTCTTCCCGCATTACTCAGTAGTACCATTCATTCATAGCATTAGCTATAAATCATTCATCGCTTAATAACTCATATGTTATTACGATTTACTATGATCACGTGGTGATCTTCTTATCCTTCTCTTTACGATTATAGTCTTAGGTACTCATACCTAAGGTTTATAACCTATCGCCTCCGATACCAACTCAGAACGCCCCAAATCCTATTCTATCTTCACACCCGGATTCCAGACGTCATTTAGTACATCATTCATCCAACATACATCATTATATACCAAATATAACAACATACATTCTCAAATCCTGTGTTCGAAACCTTATAACCTTTTCTCATTACAAATAATGATAATTACATTATTCCTTTCATCTTACAAGAGTGACTTTTATCCGCCACCAAGGATACATATAGTTCATTAAACTAGTCTATAGTTTAATTTTCTTCTTTCTACATTACAAGTCTTCACTTGATCTTCTCGCCATTCACATTCTCGAATGGCACTTCATCCGGATACCATCACTTGATCTATACGGATCCTTAAGTTCTTCTAACATCGTTTCAATAAAAATGTTTTTCATTTAAAGCAAGTGTGAGCATTCAATTGCCCAACAAGTCATAACAAATGAACAAACAACTTCAAGAGTTTAACATTCTTTTCGAGACTTCAATAACCGAACAAAGGCTATTAAGAACCTTGAATAATAGGAATAGTCTTGATTCCTATCATCTTAAAACATTAGTTACATGCACTTTGAAATACTTTCATTCTCTACTCTCTTTCATGCACATTCTATCCTGTTAGAATCAATAAAGACATGATTTAACAATAACGGTTCATGTATAAACAAAACATTCTTTTTATTGAACAGCTCAAACATAGAACAATTCATCTCACGTAAACACCGTAAGTGTTCAAATTGTGGCACAAGGCCCTCATACATTCTACCACCTTGTAAAATATCACACATTCAAGACATAGATAGTAACTTCTCAAGTTCAACATCCGAGAAGTTTAAGAAACTAGCATTCATTTAAAATATGAATGAAGTTAGAAACTTGCTTTTTACGCATGCCTACAACTTACCGAATCGCTTCATTCCAATCCCTATAACACATAAGAAAAAACAAATACACCAATTAGTCATATACTGACTTACGATCGTTTACTTAACTTTACTTCTTAAGGTTCACGTTTACTACAACTAAGTTTACGCGACTAACTTTCTTTACCGCTTTATTTGCTTTTATGACATATGGAGATGTCTTACTCAAAATGTTCATCATCTTTGATGATTTACATTCTTATCTTCTTCTTATACTTCTCTAGGACTCAAAGACACATCGCTTCTCCGCTAGTAGTCCATATGGTACTCGAGTGGTTTCCCACAAACAACCAACAAACAAGTTTCCTGTCTCATCTACATCGCCATCACAAAGTGAGTTAGATTGGTTGCTGGGCCAGATATATACCTTCGCTTCTCTCAAGGAATTGTTTAGCCCAATCCCATATGTCAACCATCAAAGGTTACGATTGTACCACAACCTAAACTTATCTTAACTTATACTTAACTATTAAACTATAATGTTCGTTAAGTCAATTTCTTATTCCTTATGGCTTTCTGGCAACTAAATGCCATACCTCAGGATTCATTCTTTATCGTCTAAGTCATACAATCTTTTGTATACTCGGAACGATCATCCAATGTCAATACTATGAGAACATAGCGTTAAACATTTCATATTAACTTATTCATACCTTACAACGTCCGGTTCATTCAACTTGGAACGTTGTCCAAGTTATACTTATTAACCCTCGCTTCTTAACATTATATACGTTATTATCTTTAACTTAGTTTCTTCACCGCTCATGGCTAAAACTTAGTCTTCATTACATTACGGTTAAACCATACACTGAGTGTCGGTCTTCCGCCTGCTTAACACTCGCTTACACTCAACCCTTTATACCGGTTAAAGTGTTCAACGCTTACTTCATTCTAACATTTCTCATCCGACTCACACTCGGACTTTCTTTAATCTCATTACCATTTGTTACTACTTTCCTTGATAATTCATATCTTATTTACTACCTTCATCAACGCCTAAGTCATACAACTAGGTATACTTTAGAACGCTTTGTCAAACGTGAATACGATTTACGAGGATTGTTTACGTATTCAACGCTCACGCTTGCTCGCATCTCTTAATCTCTCATTCAACCTTTACTCAAGGTTTTAATTGCTTTCGATCGTTATCCATCCCATGAACCCCATGTTCATTATTCTTTCTTAATGTCAAAGCCATACGGTTCGTCAGGTATGCTAAGACCGATCGTTTCATCGCAACAACGCTATGTTCACAACGCCTAAATGCTTTACATTCATCTCTCAACGCCATGTCATAACATCAAAATGTTATACATTAACATCGCCAACCAACGCCTAAGGAATCACAACCATAGCAATCCTCACGTTTGTTTATCGTGACTACGGTCCCCTCCGGACATCGGCCCAGAACCCGCATCTACATTATTTGTCTTTTATTCTCGCTTAATCTTTTCGCTCAACCTTTATTAAAGGTTTAAAACACTTGATTGGATGTTACATTACGTGAACTACATGTTCATACTTCTTTCTTGCACATCCCTCAAGTAATCGAGAACTAAAAATCTCATTTTTAGGCATTGCTCAACACCCGGTCAAGGCTTGCTGCTGCGCTCTTCCATTCTCTCTCACGCCATAGCGCCGACCTACTTCTCTCTCCTCTCTTCCCGGATCGAGGCTGCAACATGAAGTCTCATTTCTTTTCGATGGCACATGCTTGCCAGGCCACACCCGTAAGATTTTCAGATCAGATCAGCATGCCATGGCATCACAAATTGTACTCTTACATAATGCATGGAACTCCCTTGAGTACTCTTACATCGCTACGGCATCGACGGCCTCCAGGCAACTCAAACATGCAATGCCAGCTTGAGTATGAAACCTAGAAAATTTTCTAAGTCTTTTACCATCTTGAGACGCCGATTTCGAAATCTCATAACTTCTTCGTTATAACTCAGAACGAGTTCGTTCCAAAGCCATTTTCTTCCTTATCTTACGTACTTCGATTACCCTTGGACAGAACTTTATTTTGAATATGTTAACATTCCATTCAATTGGCTTAATCTTAACCCTTCATTCATTTTAACATTTTTAACGTTCTTCTTTTGTTCGTCTCAGTAATTGGCCATCCGAACTCGAATTCATTCGTTCTTGAGTCCACGACTCACGCTTTTTATACATTCTCTTACATTCTTTATGAAACCCTACACGCTCGAAAGTTCATTTACTAAATTTCAAAATTTTGTTCTTCTTTTTTAAAATTTTCGCCATAACTTCGTTATAGCTTAGTTTTAATTGTTCTTCATGAACGCTTTCTAACGCTCCTAACCAAGCAATAAGCATCTAACTTATACGCTGATGGTTTTAAACTTGTCCATCAACAACAATTATACAACGATGGTTTTAAATTTGTCCATCAACAACATTCTTCGTGTTCTTCTTCGTTCTTCGCTCGCTTTCTTCATTTTTAATCGATATTTTGGATTACGATTTCACTTTTTCTTGGAATTTGATGTTATAGAACATCATTTCTTACTTACGTAACCTACTGTTCATAATATTCATTCGGATCGCTTCAAAAATCCTTATGAATCTTTATATTTATTTGCTTAAGAAATTTATAAACTAAATTTCTTATTTCTTATTTCTTATTTTCTCATGATTTCAACCATATGAAATCATTCTCAATATCTTTTAATCCTTATTCTCATTAATTTATGTTTTTAAACATAGAAACTTAAAGAAAATTATTAGAAGAACTAGGGTTCTTGATTACTGCGCTTCTTCTTTAATCTCCTTCCGCTTCGGACAAAGAGTGCATTCAAGCTAGATTTTCCTTCCTTCTTTCTTCTTCTCTTCTCATCCCCATTCTTTCTCTCTCAAAGTGTTTCTCTCTCAAAATCCCATTGAAATTTTCAATCAAACAAATGAGCTTAAGCTTGTTTTTATATAAAACCAAGGCTAGGGGCATTTTAGTCAATTTGCCACCCTAACCTCCTTATTATTCATAACTTTAGCCAACAAGTTTACTTGGTGTGGCCAAGTGGTCGCCCACCTCCTTAGCTAGCTTCCCTTGAAGCTTCATGCTTCGTAATTGAATTCGTCCGACAGCTTTAAAATCATGATTCTCTAATCCAAATATTTTGGATATTTCGCTTTTCTTTACCGATTAACTTTTACGTATTCTTCGGATTTTGAAAAACGAAAAACACTTTTTACGCCAAGCGTCAAACGCTTTTCTTCACGCTTTTCCCCTAACGAAGCTAAACGAGTGAAAAGTACACAACGGTACTTTTCGTCATTTTTATTTCGTCTGATTTCTACACGTTTTTCGAGAAAAACTTTTATCGGCTTACTTAACTTTTCACGATATATTATCATCAAATCTTTCGATGGAATGTCATTTTGACATACCGAACTCTCGGAAAGGCTTAGGTTATTCAAACCCTAACCCATAGGTTTCTGTCGGGTGAATAGTGCCTATTTCATCTTTTTCCCCGAAAATATTTTGTTCCCGAAAAAATTTTATTTTCATCTTGAAAATTCTTACTCGCTCAATCTAGCTCAGAGCTGTAATCCTCCCAATTAATAATCATTCTAGGTTATAGAACGATTAATAAACACATAACATATAATAGTATTAATAAAAATTTCTTTTATTAATAACTAATTTTTTAAACCTAAATTCTGGATAATCCAAAATTCCGGGTTGTTACAAATACCCCCAAACTTGAACCATTGCTTGTTGTCAAGCAATGCATACTAATGAATAATGAAAGATGTAACTACATTACTATGCACTTAATTCTCACATTGTCCCAACCATTATAGGCATTCAAATCCAATTTGCCTCGGTGAAGTTTTTCTAGATTTGAGAATACAAATTCAATCCAAGCTCTTGAGCAGTATAATGTCATATACATAAATAATTCACCAATGCTATATAGATCTTTGTGTGTGTGTATTGTGTTTACCAATACTTGATTTAGGTGTAGAATGCTCATGCTATCTTGCTCAAACCGTAAAAAATTATAGCATAAATCAAGACTTATGTTTATATATGCGACATGAACTATTCCAACATCTTAAAATAAACTAAGGTTCAACAATGAGTTTATCTGCTTTATTCTACTAATGAGGATGAATTTCGCTTTTTCTCGCGGTGTTTATTGCTATTTTTCTTTTCTTTTCTTTTTCTACATGACTGTGCAATGTCTTACTCCATTAGGCACACTGCTACCCCTTAGCGAGCTTTCGACCAACGACTCCCAGACCATGAAAGACCTTAGGGCGCTAGGTGTAGAGACAATCCCCTTAGGCGTACTTACTCAAGTAGCCAGGGCCTCGAAATAAGACTAGCCATGCTATTTCTACTTTTCTTTTCTTTCTTTTTTTTTTGTTTTGTTTAAACACAGATACCCATGTTTTTCCATAGTTTAAAACTTGATGTTTTATACAGCCTCACAACCACTTTTCACATATTTCTCTTTTTAACACTACATTTTTCCGTCGAGCAAAAGACACGCGTTTCTTATACCTACAAGTACTTATAAACCCATTTGTGCAAACCGAGAGCATGTATACAGCATTATGAATTTCGTTGTATAAAACATTATAACTCAGCTCAAGTTATCCAAAATATTCAGAATTCATTTAAAAACTTCACTTTCATCATTGGCTAGACAAATTTTTTTTCTTCTAAACGGCAAGGATTGTGAGGTAAGCAACATGTAACTATGTGCTAAAATGTAGAACTAAACATGCACATAAAAATTAAACTAATCATGCAACTATATGAGTTATGTAAAACTAATCATGCAAAACTAATAATAAAAAAAAAACTAAACTAACTACTACCTAATACCCCCAAACTTAAAATATTCAATGTCCTAATTGAATGAAGGTAATAGGTATGAAAACTCCCCTAATTATCGGTGGTGCCACCTTCCTCGGGTGGTGAGTCCGGTGGTGGATATGGTGCTGCGGTTCCAAACTGAGGCCATTCTTGTGTTATTCCTTATTGCGCAAACGCTTCGGCTAGAGCCCTTGTGAGTCCCGTCGTAAATGTGCCTAAATTTTCATACATGGCATCGACCTTTTGCTCCAACCTTCGGAGCTATCGATCGCCATAGGTGGCATGCGCGTGCGTGGACGGGCCCGCCTCGTCTGTTTGCGGGGGTTGTTATTGGTCTGGAGTAATTAGATGAATGATGAATCCTAGTCCTCGTGGATGTGGTACACCACATGCCCACTCCTTGAAATTCACAATAGTAGCATGATTGATTACATGGTGTGAGTACTGTAGCGGCTCATTATGCCATTGGATTCCTTGTTGAGTCTGAGCATGGCTATCATTTGGCGCATGCGGAATAGTCCCATTTCTATTTCCCGCATATAATTGACATGTTTACGTGGATTAACGGTTGATATCGATGTACTTCCATTTGATGATTCCCCATAAAATAATCGCCGCTTTCGGTAGGTATGGCATTATAATGAGTTGTGAGAATGAGCTTGGCACAAATAAGCAGAGTTCGGGAACTGGGCATACCGACTCAATGTTGACGACGGAAATGATTTTGGTTCCGTTGTTCCTGTCTTATACTTCCATTTGGTGCCCGGGATACATAAATCAGTAATCACAACTGCGAGATCCGTCTCCAAGTACTCGCCTTCTAACCAATTGTCAGACCCGGTAGGAGGTGCATCATATATGTTGAATACTTCTCTGATCGTGGAAGGGCGATAATTCACCTGTTCTGCTCGAACAATAGTAATGCCTCTTGTTAGCAATTCCGTGGCATTAGCATAAAATTCTCGAACGATCCCCACCGGAATGGGCATAGGAGATGCCGTTAAACCAACCCAATCTCGTTCGCATATCATCTGCCAAAGTTGGCCATCCTGTTTTACCGGTTGGAAACCCTGTTCCTTCACAAGTGATTTGGCCATACTCTGATAATAGTCTGTTGTGCTGCTTGGGCCCGACAAATCTGCTCTCGTCCAAGACCTCCTCTTCTTGGTGATCGGAAGAAAATTCGGATGAAGAGGAGAGTGAGATTGCACGTGCTCGTTTTGGACCTATGTGGGGATGATAAAGACAATGGGAAGGACTTGTTGATGAATGCTCTTCAGATCTAGGGTTGCACACCCTACAAAGAACCCTAATTATTGCGAGGAGCGTGATGGTTGGGTATGAATTGGGAGAAAAGTTACTTAGCCATCGAATATGGGAAATATAATAAGATTGGTCTTTTATAGAGGAAGATAAACCCAACTCAGAACGACCTCGGATTTGTGACTTAAAAATTTTTCCACGTCTGCGATGCATGTCGTGCTTGGACTTGATTATAGAAATCATCTTGTGAGCGTATGAATGGCTAGTTTGGTATGCTTTGTGTGTGTTTGGCAAGGGTGCGCGATTCATGGGCTTTATGCATCGCGTGGCTGCGCGATCCTGTGTTTTGCAGTGCTGAATGCAAATTGAAGGTGCATCAAGAGAGAATTGTGTACTATCCATTGCACTTACAATTCATCATAAGCGGCATCAGAACAGATTTTTATCACATACCTTATTTTATGTAATCTGGATACACGCTCCCCTATATTGTCAGTATTATGTAAATGTGTTCACTTAGGAAGTAATAAATCAACGAAATAAACAAAAAGTGAAAGATAAATTTTAGATAAGAAAAATAATGGGTTGCCTCCCATCCAGCGCTAAGTTATAGTCAATTAGCTTGACTGTCTTTGAAGCTCATGTTGAAGAAAGAATTGAGGCGAATTTCTATCTGTCTACCTCACCACCATAGTAATGTTTTAAACGCTGACCATTCACCTTAAAAGGCTTATCGGGCGATGTATCGAATATTTCGATTGCACCATGCGGAAAAAATAGTTTTTCTTTGTGAATGGTCACGACCATCTCGATTTGACTTTCGGGAAAAAGTTTAAGTGCAGGTTATGCAACAAAACCCTTTGTCCGGGTTCAAATGCTCGCTCAATGATTTTTTGATCATGCCATTTTTCACTTTCTCCGCCTCTAAAGTTTCAATTCTCGTATGCACTGCGATCTGAATTCATCAACTCATTGAGTTGGTAAAGGCATTTCCCCAACAATTTGTTAAATCAAAATTTAGCTTTCGAATGGCCCGATATGCTTTATGCTCTAGCTCCATGGGAAGGTGACAAGCTTTTCCATATCGAATTTGAAAAGGTGACATTCTAATGGTGTTTTTTGTCTGACATCCTATAAGCCCATCTTGCATCATCTAGCTTCAACGACCGGTCTTTCAGGTATGGGATTTACAACTTTTCGAGAATTCTCTTGACCTCTCGATTTGACACTTACTACTTGGCCATTCGTTTGTGGGTGGTATCTTTATAGCGATCGATGCTTCACCCTATATTTAGAACAACAAAGCAGTAAGCGCACATTATTGCAAAAGTGGCGCCTTAAATCGCGATGATAGCCCTTGAGTCCCAAACCTCGTGAAGATATTTTTGTGTAAAAATTGAGGACAACCTTTGCATCATTTTGAGGGAGGCGCCACTTCTACCCATTTGAGACATAATCAAGCAACAAGAAGAGAATGTAGAGATTGCTGCAAGAGGACACGAAACGGTCCCATAAAATCAATCCCCATACATCAAAAAATTTGACTTTCAAGATTGTATTTAATGGCATTTCATTCCTTTTAGAAATGTTCCCCATTCGCTGACATTTATCACATTGCTGGACAAAATTGTATGCATCCTTAAAAATTATCGGCCCGGTAGAATCCGCTTGTAATATTCTTGTGCATTTGTTCTTTCACCACCATAGTGTCCACTATACATAGTAGAGTGACAATCTGCATAATCCTCTCGGTCTCACTATATGGAACACACCTGCGTATAACTTGATCGAACATTGTTTGAACAAATAAGGCTCATCCATATGTACCATTTGACGTCATGCGAGAAATTTCTTCTTCGATAGCCCACCACATCGGAAGGTAGCAATTTACTTACCAAATAGTTCATAAAATCACAAACCATGGCACTTCCCCTTTCACCACAAACAATTGTTCATCTGGAAAAGATTCATTAATTAACATCTTGTCGTTTGTTTCCCTTTCAGGATTCTCAAGTCGCGATAAGTGGTCGCCACTTGGTTTTCGATTGCCCTTCACGTCCTTGATTTCCAAATCAAATTCTGCGATAGTAAAATCCATCGATCAAGCGAGGCTTTGCATCCTTTTCAGCCACTAAATGTAGAATAGCGGCGATGATCCGTATACACTATCACCTTTTTGCCAATCAAATAAGCTCAAAATTTATCAAAGGCGTACACTACTGCTAGTAATTCTTTCTCCGTGGTGGTATAGTTCAACTGTGCGTTTGTAAGAGTTTTGCTAGCATAATAAATGACAGTGAACATCTTTTCTTTCCTTTGTCCCAAAGTAGCCCCTACAGCGTAATCACTGGCATCACACATCGGCTCGAATGGCAATTCCCGATGGGGGCGGTAATAATTGGTCTTGATGTCAATTTTCCTTTAGATGCTCGAAATGAAACGCATGAAGCATTATCGAAGATAAAAGGCGCATCCTTCTCCAATAAAGCGCATAATGGCTTAGTTATCTTGGAGAAATCTTTTTATATCTCTGCGGTAGAAACTGCGTGGCCCGAAAAGCTACGAACACCTTTTCTTGGCGTGGGTGGTGGTAATTTCTCTATAGTTTCCAACTTTGCCCTATCTACCTCGAGCCCCTTCTTGATACTTTGTGTCCAAGTATGATTCCTTCTGTACCATAAAATGGCATTTCTCCCGGTTTAGTACTAGATTTGTTTCAACACATCGCTTGACACCATCACCAAATTTTTGAGACAAAGGTCAAAGCGAGTCTCGGCGAAGTCATCCATAAATACTTCCACATTACGCTCTACCATATCTGAAAATATAGCCATCATGCATCTACGAAAAGTGGTTGGGCGTTACCTGACCAAAGACATCCTTACGAAGGCAAATGTGCCATATGGACATGTGAAAGTTGTCTTCTCTTGGTCTTACGGAGCTATCATTATTTGATTGTGGCAGAGTATCCGTCGATAGACAATAGTATTCATGACACCGCTAATCATCGACGATCATCGATCAATGAATGGTAGTGGAAAATGATCTTTCCTTGTAGCTTTATTAAGCTTGCGGTAGTCCATGCAAACTCTCACCCACCTGTCATTTGTTAGGTGTTGGAATCAACTCGTTGTTCTCATTAGTCCTTCTTGTCATGCCACCTTTTTTTGGTACACCTTTGCCTTTGGGCTCACCCATGAAGTTTATGCGAGATAGGATAGATTATTCACGCATCCAACCATTTTAGTACCTCTTTCTTAACCACTTCTTTCATTATCGGATTAAGTCTCCTTTCTTTGCTTTCAATAGATGGTTTACTTTTCGTCTTCCATCGAGTTTTGTGCATACAAAATGAAGGGGTGATCCTTTGATATCCGCTATGGTCCATCAATGTTGATTTGAACTCTCGGAGCACTTTCGTGGCAGTTTTTTCTTCCTGAAAAGATGTTAATCACGAGAAGAAATAATCACGGGTAGCTTAGAATCGTATTTAAAAATGCGTACACGAGATGATGCGGAAGTGGTTTCAATTAAAGTTACGGAGGTGTCTTAGGAGATGGTTTTAATTTTACGGTGGTTTCTCTGCTTTTGTCGATGATTTAATAGGTATCACTGATTTTTCGACTTGTGGGTGGTATCCGGATATTGTACAAGTTCATCCGGTTCCTCGTCCTCCACATACGAATTTTTAAGCAATTACACTACTCAAAGGTTTAGCAACTACCCGCCTTTGTACTTCATCATTTATGACTTGTTCCACCAACTCGACAAGAAACATTCCTCTTCATCTCTTTGGAAACTTCATAGCTTTGAAAACATTAAAGGTGATTTCTTGATCATGAACACGCGTAGTGAGTTCCCCCTACGCACATCTATCGGAGTTTTCACGTGGCTAAGAATGGTCTTCCTAATATGATTGGTATATTTTGTCCTCCTCGTAGTCTAGAATGATGAAATCAATTTGGGAAAATAAACTTATCCACCTTAACCAACACATCCTCAACAATTCCTCGTGGATATGTGATGGATCATCAAATTAGCTTTTTGCAATGCTGATGTTTGTGGGTTTTGGATCGGTAATCCCAGTGATTAAACAACGACAAGGGCATCAAATTTATACTTGCCCCAAGATCACATAAACACTTCTTTGAAGTTCAACTTTCCTATAGTACATGGAATTGTGAAGCGCTACTGGATCCTTGACTTTGGAGGTAATTTACATTTGAAACCTTGCCTTTGCATTCCTCTATCGAGGCTCTTGTCTCAAACTCATCTAATCTCCTCTTCCTTGACAATATACCCTTCATAAACTTGGCGTATTTGGGCATTTGTTCCAATGCCTCGGTGAAAGGTATGTTGATCTGTGACTTTTGAACACCTCCAAGAATTTCTTTGAATTTATTTATCTTCCCTTTTCTTCATTAATCTCTGCGGATCTGGAACTTTGAATGTGCATTGGTGGTACTAGACTCTTAACTGTCTCCTCTGAGCCTATTTTGTCTTTCTCTTCCTACCGATCCTCATATTTTTCCAACTTTTCCTGCTCATTATCTGGTTCCTGTTCTTCTCTTGCCTCATGTGCCTCTCTCTCGATACATTCTCTTTCATGGGCGCACGACTTCTGATGGTAGTTGAGGTCTTTCGAGATCTCAATGTAATCGCTTGGCATTGTTCCTTTCCTTCTCTTCTTGGATTCATCTCCGTGTTACTTGGCAATGAACCCTGGGGGCCTGTTAGTAAGCATGTTTGCCATCTGCCCCATTTGAGTTTCCAGGTTCTTTATAGCCCTTTGCTTGGCTCTTGATCATAACTTACATGTTTGCCATGTATTTCATCATCATCTCCTCCACTTACGATTTCTTTCTTCTTTGAGGTGCGGTGGAGTGTGATGATTCTTTGTTGTTGTTGAGAAAAATCTGGCGGAAAGGGTGGTCTAGGATTAAATTGCGTTTTGTTATTTGTGTACTGAAATTGATTGTTTGGTTGGGCCAGGCTTCTTTGATTCCCTTGATTATTCGACCAACTAAAATTTGGATGATTTTACATTGTTGGGGTGGTATGTGTTACGAAATTGGCCTTGGTCTTTTACATGTAGTTGCTCACATCTTCTGCTTGATTACGGTGATAGCACATTGGTCCGTCGAGTGTGACCCACACAAATCTCACATATGTGAGCAATCGTCTTTACCTTTCCTTGACCAAAGTATCTATCTTCTTTGCCATAGGCGCCATCTGTCTTTGATAGGTGAGTAATGGCATCAACTTCAACACACACGCAACTTTGGTTTGTGGCATTGGGATGTAGGATTACGAAAATCATTTGATGCCATTGTCTCGATAAGATCATAGGCTTCCTCATAGTTCTTTGCCCATAATGCACCTCCTGCGTTTGCATCTACAATCGGTCTCATTGCCATCCCAATCCATTATAAAGCGTGTTAATTACCATCAATCGGCATCCAGTGATGTGGGCACTTTCTCGGACATTTCTTTGTATCTCTCCCATGCTTCGTATAACGACTTTAGCCTGTTGTTGCTCAAATTGAGAGATAGTTGTCCTCATCTTTGCGATCTTAGCCATTGGGAAGAATTTAAGCTAAAATTTGGCGAGAATGAATGTGACTTTAAATCCTCCCATATAGTTATAGATCTCATTTGAGAGGCAAAGAATGAAACCAACTTTTGCTTTATCCCTCGATGAAAATAGGAACAACCTTAGTCTACAGAATAGCATCCTCGTTATACTTAGAGTTGTATCTGAATGTATCACAAATTTCAATGAAACTCGATAGATGTTCATTGGATCATCCGTGTAACACCCCCAAAATGAGCGTATTACGCACCATTTGAATAGTGCGGTCTTGATCTCGAAAGTATTGGTTGCTATCATTTTATGACTATGCTATTTGGGCTGTAGTCCAGTTGATATTGGGCATGGAATACTCTTTTGAGCCGATGCTCCTCTCTTTGATCTTCTCCTTGTGCCTCGGTTTTGCCATATTGGTATCGTGTTTTCCAAGCTGTTCTTGTAAATTTCTCATTACACCCGCTTTCCAACCTCTCCCGTTTATATTATCTGAGCAAGTATTAACTTCGGGGTTGGTTGGTGAGTGTCTTATATAAAATTTATCAAATTCTGAAACAAAAACAAAAAGCTGAAATGAGATAAGACTAGAATTGTCTAAGTCATACAATATAGCTTAAAACTAATGATAATAATACTAAATTAAGCGCCTTTTCCGAAACAATGGCGCCAAAAACTTGTTGCCTCTTTTTACGACTAACAAAAAGCTCTAAGCTCTAACTCATACTGACATACATGCATCAACAAATGTCTGAAGCAAGTAAATATCGATCCCTGAGAGAAAGTTGTTTAACTTAAACTACTATTCATTAATTAAATCACTATATTTATATGCTCACACTAAAGATTAAACTTGTTTGATTCTTGAATTGCAAATAACAACTAAAATAATATAAGCGATATAATAAATGATATTGGAATTAATGGGATTCTAACTTCATTTACTAATTCATTCAATCGCCACTATCATTGCGACTTGTTCACATATCATAGGAAAGTAGCCAAGAGCACTAAAAGAGTATTAGCCATTTTTAATGCACTAAGACCTACTTACACAACATCCACGGATGATAGACTCTATGTAATCATCAATATAACCAACATCACTATATGTACATGTGAAATTGCAACTATATTGATTTTAAGTTCAAGCTCTTATCTTAACTTATACGGTGAAATAGTATATGTCTATCACAGGTTCACGAAATACATAAGCTATATAACACGACCCTATATCGTATCTTATCATGATTCTGGTCCATATTTGCATGTTCATTGTCAATTCCATACAAATCTTTGAAGCGAATGGTGATCAAGCATTCATGTATGCAAAACAATCATGTGGACATCCCATATAATATACAAAACAACCCGACATTTAAGTATGCAATCAAACTACATAATAAAATCCGTTAGAATCCCATAATGGAGTTTAGTTCATGGTGAACCAAAAGCCATTATGGGATCAAAGTTAAACATGATCAATAAGCAACAATTGAAAGATGAAAGATGAAACTATCAAACCCAATTCTTTGAATACACATCAATATTCAATCCTCATAAGATTCCGGCCAAAAACTAACGTTAATAATCCGCTCTCGTAGAGAAATCCCAAGAAGGAGTAGAAAAGTAGCGTTATAGCCTCCTCCTGCGTTGGAATCCTCTCTCCAGAGTAAAACCCTAATTAAGATGTAAAGTTACGTGAAAAATAATAAAAATGTCGAATGATACCCCTGACACCAGTCAGGAATCGTTTTAAATCAATTACAACCTTTAAAATTCGGAAATAAAATAAAACACATCAATGACATCGGACATCGCGCGCGGCCGCGCGCTCTTCCAGCATGATAGTCTCGCGGTAGCGCGAAGACTTGCGATAAGTTCATATGTTAATTTGCTCTCCGGCGTGTGGCACGAGACGCGCTCCATAAACTTACATGCCGCATCTGGCTTCTCTGGTTGCTGAGACTTGCGATAACATCAAGATACATATCAATCTTTTACTGGGTGATCCATTTGGCTTATGTGGCGTAGATTCGCGTTCTTCACCAAAAGGAGTTTCTATTTTGCTAGACTAAAATGTACTTGAGACTCTGCATGGTCTGGTTTCTATTTTCCTCTTCCTGACTAAAGGAAAAGTTGGAGGTTGCTTGCTCCGCAATTATCAAAACTCTATTTCCTTGCGCAATGCACCTTCATGCCATGCATATCCCATCCTTTTACCTCGTTTCAAGCATCCATTTGCCTTATGCTCCAAATCACACCACCAAAGCAGGCCGATTCTTGGTGAAACTTATTCACTTTATTAAAGGAGTTTAAGCAAGCGTGCGATGCAAATTAACATGAAATGCTGAATACTAAACTAGACTAAAATGTACTTGAGATGGGCATAGTTAGCATGAATTGGTACTCCATAAGTCATGGTGGTGATTTCTTTTGTTAAAATCCTACTTATGAAATTAGTGGAATATCCTTGATATTTGCGCTTCATCGATATCTTTTCATGGAAATATTCTTACGAGCATTCTTGAATTTTACTCTACAAAGCGATATCATGTTGACAATTTGGACGTTATTAGTTCTGGATAAAATAATTCTTGAACTTGTTTTATTGAATTCTTATATCATTGTCATCATCCCCATGTTTATATTTTGTTGAAAGTCATCTGTGGCCTATAGTGCATAGATGGACTTGGTATGATTATGACCAGGGATTATTCGGTGTAATCATGACCGTAATGTTACAAATGATGTGGTAGAAGTCCTCATTGGCTTGTAGTGCATTGATAGACAGTTGTTGGCATGATCATGACCATTATTGAATACACAAATATTCTTGGCCCATAGTGCATGAATAATTGTGGTCGTGATACTAAAGAATATCCTTGGCCGTAGTACAGGGGTGATTCGATGATGTGGATTATTTATTAAGCTTAGTCCCGGCGATAAAAGTGATGAAAAACCTTTTAAATCATAAAAGATAGTAGATTTTATTCTCTACTTAACTCTTTTAATGGATTGCTTGTTCATCAAGTAGATTAAACTTGATGGTTGTTATATTGTATCGCTTTTAACCTTTGTTGAAGGCTAACGATAATATATCTCGCATTATCTTAGTCATAATATTTCCTCTTGGGCTAGTTGAACTCACCCTTTTACTTTTATTGTTCTCTTCAGAAATGAGAGCGTAGCGAGGGGACTAGTCGGGGAATGGAGTAGCGGACGGATGATAGCATTAGTAGTCCTCACTATTCAGTGAAATAATGGAAAATAAATGTAATAATATTGAATTTGAGTTTGAATATTGTCTAGACGACAATATTTGTATTAAACTCACAGCTTATGTTTTGTCGCACTTTACACGACATTTGTATAATTAAGTTGTATTTGTATTCTATACCATGTATTTGACGACTCAAAATAGGTGATGTATACCCATTTTGGGGGCGTCACAGAAGTGCTCAAGGAAACCTTCATACATGGGAGGCCATGCGTCTAGGTTATAATAGATATCATATGTCCACAGAATTATCCTTGGTTGACCCAATAGACCCCAAAGAAAAACGAGAAGATTACTATCATCTTCTTTCCAATGGTGAGTCTTCTCTTGACATATAACTATCTCCACTGTCTCCAAGTGAATATTATATTTCAAATAAACTCCAAGATCATATAGGTAGTGCCCGTAGATATACTCAGCAAGTGGATGCGCACAACCCTGTCTTATAATAACACGAGGTTGTATGTCATTAGACATCTTGTATGATAGTGGCAAAACACCCTTCCAAAGTTGGGTTCACCTCACCTTATTTGATTCACTAAATATAACTACTAAATATTGTATAGAATACAACACACTTTTCTATACTGTTTAGGGAGAACCTCCACAGCTAGAGACCATTGTTCTATTCCCCTATTATCCCCGCTCGACCCGGCAACACTCTTACGGCAACACTCTTATTACCTGAAAGGAATTGTGAAGCAGAAAGGGTGAGCACAACTAGCCCAGTAAAGAATATCATGGCTAAAGATAATTAAATTGTCAATATCTTTCATTAATAATAAATTAGAGATTTAGAACATATGGTAGATGATAAAACTTTTCAACCATAGTTTGTGAGTTAGAATCAGCAATCCATTAGAAGAGTCAAATAGACCATAAGGTTTATTATCTTTCTATGTTAAAAGTCCACCAATAATGTTTTATCCATGTAAAATAAATCAATAATCCTCGTCACAATCATATGAATAACTCATAATCATAATTGTGGTTCTAAATTCCTCTTCGCAACCAGAACGAAGATAATTTTCATAACCTATCTTCACCTGAAACATCAAAAATCATGGTTATACCCAATCAGAATTCCTACTCATAATCATACTAATAAATTCATCTTTTCATTACGGCCAAAGATATTCATTAACAATTCTTCTCTGCACTACATGCCAAAGACATACAACTGTATTTTAGAAGAGTCAAGTAGAGCATGATATCTACTATCTTCTACAAATTAAAAGCGTATAATAAATATTTTATATTTGAGACTCGACAATAAATAATCCACATCATCGAATCACCCCACTTTACTGGCCAAGGATATTTGTTAATATCACATCCATGAATTTATATTTCATCATTTGAGACTCAATTTCGATAATCAATCCATATTACTGAATTATCCATGCACTACGGCTAAGGATATTCGTTAATATTATGACCACGAATTATCCATGCACTACGGGATAAAGATAGTCGTGTTTTCATCAACGGTCATGATCATGCCATTAAACAATTCATCTTTGCATCCTTGGCCGAAGAGAATCCATAGCCATAATCATACCAAAAACTGTCCATCAATGCACTACAGGCCAATGAGGACTTTTTCCACATCATTTGTAACATTACGGTCATGATTATACCGAATAATCCCTGGTCATAATTATACCAAGTCCATCTATGCACTACGGCCAAAGATGACTTTCAACACAATATAAGAATGAGGATGATGACAATGATATAAGAATCAATCAAATGAGATAAGAATCAATCAAATGAGATAAAGGATAAATATTAAACATTAATAATACAATTTATCCAGCGTTCAATAATAACCAAATGTTATCAATCACTTAATAATCTCATAATCTAATATCATTAATATTATAATAATATTTTAATCTTTTCTTAAACTTATAAACAATTTATTTCAATTGTTTACACTTTATCAAATAATGCATTTAATCATTCAAAAATGCCATACTCATAAGATTTTATAATCAATGATCAAATCCCTCATCAAAATCTGCATATACCCTATATAGGATTCTCAAGCCATAAAATCCTATTTTCCAATTTTATTACTTCACATAACATATTTAATTCATTTACTCATAACTAGTTCATTTTTATGAAAATACCAAATCGGTCCCAAAAATATTTCTTTTCGGGATTTAGCGAGAATATAGTCCCATCTTGAACATATATTTTTCTCGAATTTTTAAAATTCATTTACTATTTTCATATGGCTAAAAGCTATAGAATATTTAGACATTTATCATAAATTGTACTTTTATCCAAAATTCGAAATATCTGAGGTATACTCCTGTTATATATATGTACTCCCAATAAAAATTTTACCAATTTTGGAGTTAACCACAAGGTGTTATAAGGGTTTACTTTTAAAATAGTCGTTTCCCATAACATCCATAACTCTTAATCTATACATCCAAAAATCACCATTTTTGGACACAACCTAGAAAACTCATCAAATTATCATTTCAAATTTTTCTAGAATTTTTGAGGGTCAAAAAAATTACGAAACTGCCCCTGGCAGAAACCCCTTTTTAATAAAAATACTATTCGTATGAATACGAAGGATCATTTACAATGCATGCGGTAATCCACACAGATATGTTATTTCAACGAGAATAATAAAGAATGGAACCGGTCATGCGTAAACGCACGCATGTGAGGATATTTCAAATGAATAATAATTAATGAAATAATAGAAGAATTCACCGGGCATGCGATAAGGCCTTGCAGATGAGTTATTCCAGCGAGAATAATAAATAATGGAATCGGTCATGCGTAAGCGCATAGACATGATATTAAACAGAATAATAAAGAATGGAATAATAGAAGAATTTCACCATGTATGCGATTACTTCGCATGATAAAGGTTATTCCAACATAATAATAAAGAATGTAATAATGAGGAAGAATTTTACCATGTATACGGTAGTCGGCGTATCTGAGTTATTCCAACAGAATAGTAAAGAATGGAATAACTGAAGTTCTCTTCATGAATCTGAGCGAAATAATACCAGTTATTATAATAATAATAATAATAATAATAATAATAATATCCTTTACGAGCAACGACAATTATATCCCCTACGATTACAACAAATAATATTCCTACCTTAAAAAGAAAAGTATTTCATTTGGTAGAGGTGGGGATATACTTGAAGAAAACTTACACTACGCTCAAAGCTTTCTTAAACTCTAAAGAAATACGCTCAAGATTATAGAAGAAGAACTCTCTATAGTTTCTCTCTCTAGAGTTTCAAATTGAATTAAGTAAGAAATAATGAAGGAATGAGCTTCTATTTATGAAGAATGGGTTGCATAGTAACTAATTCATAAGCGGTCAGATTGATTTACTTTTAATCAGACCGGTCCATATTTAAAGCAAAATATTTTAAATAAAATATAATATATTCTATTTATAATCTAATAAAATGAATAACTTTATAAAAGTATTACATTTTATATAAAAAGATTTTATTATGCAAAACACTATGCACGAGCACTATGCAAACACTATGCATAATAAAATATAATATATTCTAATTATTGTCTAATAAAGCAGATAACTTTATAAAAGTATTACATTTTTTATATAAAAATATTTTACTATTAGCCTAATAAAAGCGAATAACTTTATAAAAGTATTTTGTTTTATATAAAAAGCTTTTTTACATTTTATTACATTAATAATACTAATAAAATAAAACCGAGTGACTTATCACCTAAGCATCAATAATCAATCTGGTGTGTGCTACTATGCAACCACGCCAGACATCGTACTTTCTAACAAGGGTGTTTCAGCAGATTAACGATAAAACTTCCGCCAGTTATTTTCATAAAAATATTTTTTTCGTTTTTCTCAATCCGGCTAATAATTCCGTTGTGGGGTCCACCAATGATTGTTCCTAAATCACGGATATTTCCGACAAAAAGAATATTCCCCGACTAATCGAATATTCCCCGACACAACGAATATTTTATATCAACTTGCGTACTTTGCAAAAAAAAAAAGTCACATACTACCCTTAACTCTAAACTTTTATCAATTTAACTATTTACCAAAATAGAAAAATTGAATACTTTTATTTCATAAAATTCGGGGTCTCACACACACACACACACACACACATATATATATTAAAATATTCATATTTACGTTATATAAATATTAATTGTTACTTTATATATATTTAATTTAATGTGGAGATTTAAGATGGGTATCTATATATATAGATGGTAATAGAATTTATTTAATACACAAAAAAATATAACATTAGAAGCAAAAATATCACATCTAGGTTTTGAACCTAAGACCTATGGATAATTGTGCCATTATGCTACCATTGAGCCATTCCAATTTATTAGTTAACTAAACTAACGACATAACTTGTATTCTCAATATTTTTAAATTTATTCTCTTGATATATATATATATATATATATATATATATATATATATATATATATATATATATATATATATATTTATATATCTGAGAGGGATCCGATTGGACCTTGCCTGATTTGGAGTAAAAATCTGAACCCCAATTTTATTTTTATTTTTTTGCTTTTTTTAAAACAACTAAAAAAAGTTTAATATTTTATGGAACTGAATTTTTTTTCATAATACAATGTTTTGGGCGTGATTTGGATACCTATACCAAAAAAAGTATGTACAGTCTGCACAGACTGTACAGACATGTTTTGTTATACGTACCCAAATCAAACCCAAAACACTGTATTATGAAAAAATTTCAATTCCATAAAATATTAATTATTTTTTTAGTTTTAAAAAAAAGCAAAAAATAAAAGTCCGGACGAGACTAAAATCCGGGCATTCGGACTAGAACCGGACTATATATATATATATATATATATATATATAAATATTTCATCTAAACTTTAGATATGAATATTTTTTTATAAATATTTAGAGATAAATTTTTTTTATATATATATATATATATTAAAATATTCATATTTACGTTATATAAATATTCATAGTTACTTTATATATATTTAGTTTAATATAGAGATTTAAGATGTGTATCTATATATATAGATGGTAATAGAATTTATCTAATACACAAAAAATATAACATAAGAAACAAAAATATTACAACTAGGTTTTGAACTTAAGACCTATGAATTATTAGGCCATTATGCTACCATTGAGTCATTCCAATTTATTAGTTAACTAAACTAACGACAAAACTTGTAGTCTCCAATATTTTTAAATTTATTCTCTTGATATATATATATATATATATATATATATATATATATATGTATACATACACACACATACATACATACATACAAACATACATACAAATATACGTACATATTCTTTTCAAAATTTCTTGTCAAACTAAATAAAATACTAAACAAATCTCAACATTAAACTAAATATATATAAAGTAACTATGAATATATATATATATATATATATATATATAAATAAATATTCATACAAATATTTATAATTTTATCTCTAAATATTCATATAAATATTTATAAAAAATATTCATATCTAAATTTTAGATGAAATCCAATGACAACCGATGTACCCGTGCCATCCAATGTTGCGATCAACGGTATAGATTATGGTTGTTGAAATAGTACTCGTGACAAACGATTGCCAAGCATGTTAGTTCCGGGCCTCCGACCAAAATAAACCCAACCTCATCAAACCTGATTATTATATCTATGCTTCCAATGTTTCTTATTTCAAGATAGAAGTAGGATATACTTACAAGTACTCCCTCACTCCGAGAATGAAAATGATGATTGATTTTATGCGAATTTAAAAAAAATATCAAATGATAAAATTATTCATATTTAAATTCTCATCTAATTGCATATTTTTCTATACATGACTAGTGATATTATATAAATATTTATAAATAATAAAAATATGACATTTAATACAAAGGATATTACATAAAAATTATTGTAAAAAAAATAAATTATTTAATATAAGTAAATATTTAACTTGAGATAACATAAAATAATAAGAAATTTTATTCTTAGGCGGAGGGAGTAACTTAAATCATGAACATATTTTTAAGTCCAAAAATAATACATAAAAAGAATAATAGTAATGGTATATCCCTAGCTATTCCTAATTCTCCTTTTATGAACTAAAACAGAATAAAGTTATTTAAAAGTGACTTATAAGTCATTCCTAATAAGTTAGTTTGACCCATATTAATGTAATATCAATTTTATCCCTATTTTATTTAAAAAAAAATTAAAAATAAACAAATTTGTAAAAAAGAAGAGTAAGATGCAACGTCACTTTAATTGGCGTTAGAATTTTTATTTTATTTTTTTTATAGCTGAAGTCTTATATACTCCATCATTTCCAACGTCGATGATAGAGAATAAACATAAAAAAATATTGATATTTGTAAACAAGTACATGAGATCAAAGAAATTAAAAAAAAAAGATTCCAACCACTACAAGAAATGAGGGATGTAGTGAAGGAAATTTTGTGAAGGAACTCATTCCTTCACATGAGGAGTTTTCTAGCGAAGGAACAGTGAGGGAAAATAATGTAGTGATAATATAGTTATTAGCGAAAGAAACATCCTTCACAATTTATATTTTTTCTTTCACAAAATTGAGGAGGTAGAAGGATATTTGGCGCCAATTTATGAAGAGAATTTACGAGGAAAAAAAACTATTAATGAAGAAATTATTACTCACTATATATTATTGTTCAGAGGATTTTTGCGAGAGATAAAATTAGCCACTATTTTTGTCTAAATAATTTTTTTAGAATTAATTGTGGTGAATATAAATTGTAATATAAATACCTTAATTTTTTTAAAGTAATAAATTTACTTTTAATAACACTTTTTAAGTAACTTACAATATCGACTATTTCTTTTAATAAACTATAAAGTAAATAACTTAACACTACGTTAAAACTTTAAAATTTTATACATGGCAAAAAAAGGGTAGTAACGCTCTTTTATGGAATGGAGCACAAATGCCAAAAATAAAATACTCATATGTTTTAGAGAAAGAGTTAAGTTTGAGTTTGTTATTTAATTTATAATTTACTAGAATTCAAATTTTAATGTAATTAATATTTCAATAGAAATTTTATTCTTAATAATAATTTTTAAGTAATTTATAATATTAATTAAAATATTATGTTATAATAATTTAAATTTAAATATTATAAATTGATAATAAATAAAATTATAATAATTATGATTTTTTGTAAAATAGATTACAAATGTTAAAATATTACTTTTTTGTTCTACAAAAAAATTATATTTCAAATTTTTATAATTAATTTATGATATATATTCTAAAATTTAAATTTAGATTTATATTTAAGTTTTTGAAATAATAATCTTACATATAATTGTTCTGGGTAGTGAGTGGGTTCAACGTTTATCCATTTATTCCCAAATCAAAACTCAGCCATCGTCTCTACTCCCTAGCTATTCTCTATCTCTCCACTCTCCAATCTCGTCAGTTGTATCCACTGCTTAATGCTCATCATCACCATCGACTCTCTACCTCATCATTGTGGCAATTATGATCATCGATTCTCTCTATCTCCATCTTCTTTCTCGCTTGCCGACTCTACATTGTCTCTAAATCATCTCCATCTTCTTCAAAAATGGGAATCACCGAATCAATCTCTACTCTATCATCATTGATTTTTATATTGTATTCTGTTAATATATTTGTGAAGTAGTTTTCTACTGTGTAATTTCTTTTGTTATATTAATTGGTTTTGCTTCATTTCAAAAATTATTTGCCCTAATTTTTTATTGAGAAATTAGTTAATATGTAGAGAATATTTTGATGTCTTAAGACTGGTTTACATGAAGATGATGTGAAATTTGAGTGTTTATTGCTATAATTTTTGAGGAATCTACCGTTGCATTTATTGTCTATTAATTTTTACTCTAAGAACTCAATATATGTAAAATTATCTATACTCTTAGATTACGGTGATAGTATATAGCTTTTTAAACATGTTCTCTAGTATATTTTGAGTAAGGAATTAGCTTTGATTACTTGCAGTACTAGGGTATTGTTGTATCATATTAATTTAAGATATATACGTAGGGAAATTTCCTATATAGGTATTGTCGACGTCGGGATTTTTAATTGTCCCTTTCCGTTACTTATTCTTTAGTGTTCTCATTTTAGGTGAGATTTGTTTGAAAAAATAAGTGAAAAAGGTCCGACATGTATAATGTCAACGATGGACTGTTAAGTGTCACTAGTTGGTTTTTTAAATGGTTGTACCAACACAACCGAGAAAAGGTTTGCACATTGACCCAGTGATGTGACACTGTTAAACGGGTCGGTGAAACTGAGATTCATTAGGGTCCGAGGACTTGATTATGCGGAGGGAAGGTGTTAGGCACCCCCCGACATCCGTGTTACCACGGTGATCGCCTCTTTTCAAGAAACTATTATCTGAATGTGTGTGTGTGTGGGTCAATGTGTTGTTATTTGGAAGTAGTGCGAGGCCTCGTTCGCACCTATATACACAAGGTTTAAATTTATGTAAAAATTCAGTTTTTAGCAAGATATAGCAGTGATGTTTTGTAAAAGAGGTTTTTCAAACCCTGATGCTCAATAGTAATTGAGACCTTTTACACTTCCATTTTTATTAAGTGTTCGACTTGATTGATTTTATTTTCGAGATGCGAAGCATCTATAAGAAAATAATGTACAAAATAACGCTGACTTCCTCGTGGGTATGAAAACCATATGAGGAAATTCGAGACACCCATAAAATAATTTACAAAGTCGCTACAATTTGAAAATATCCATCACGGGAACCGAATCTAGATTCAATAGGTTGAATCTGTGATCACATGATTCCTAGGCGCACATGATAATTTGTATGAAAGCAGTAAGCATGTATATATATATATATATATAAATTATAAATATATATATACAGACATGATCACCAACCACGAAGCACCTCCATGGGGGTTCAGAAATATAAATAAAGCTGTAAAAGCTATCAACCGCCACGGAGAAAACTCCAGGCGGGACGGAACATAAATAAAGCTGTACAAAACAATCAACTGCCACGAAGTGAGCTCGAGCGAGATTTAAACGTATAGAAAAGTCATAAAAAGCGATCAACCACCACGAAAGTAAACTCGAGGTGGGACGAATATATATATATATATATATATATATATATATATATATATATATATATATATATATGTATATATAAAAACAATAAACGCACTAGGATGTAAAATCTGGGCTCATCGAACAAAGTTCAACAATGATTCATATATATAAGTATATATATATAAAAGCGAGTAAACGCATAGGATATAAAATCCGGGCTCATCGAGCAGAGTTTGACACATAGTTAATATATATAAATATATATATATATATATATATATATATATATATATATATATATATATATATATATATATATATTAATTGTGTGTGTGAACTTTGTTCGATGAAAACTAGATTTTGGCTGAGGCGTTTACTACTTTAATATATATATATATATATATATATATATATATATATATATATATATATATATATATTAAAGCAAGTAAACGCTCGGGCATCAAGTCTAGGCTCATCGAACAAAGTTCGACACACAATTAATATATATAAGTATATATATATATATATATTAAAGCAAGTAAACGCTCCAGACCGAAGTCTAGGCTCATCGAACAAAGCTTGACATACAGTTCATATATATATATATAAGCAAATAAACGCTCCAGACCGAAGTCTAGGCTCAATCGAGGTATAACTCGATAATGTTAGTCCATATATATATATATATATATATATAAATATATATGTATATACAAACTAAAATAAAACAACGGACCGAAGTCCGGGCAAACACACGCAACACGACTCTCAACGTGAAGAAGGGTGTGTGTAAAGATGAAGAGAAAGGCTTTAAAGTGTGTGAGAAGGTTTACAGTGGGCTGCCAAAGAAGACTTCTATATCTTTAAAGTGGATGAAACTCAGCTCCCGCCGGTACAAAAGTAGCTATATGTGAGCTCACAAGTGTTTAAAATGGGAAAGCACGTAGTATATTGCAAGTACGGAGCAAATTTGACAGGGCTTCCTTACTCTTTCTCTCTTTAAAATGGCCACCCCAAGCCCTCTATTTATAGAGGGGAGCCATGAGTGTACTATGACCCACCGTCAGGTGTACTGAAATTTGCCGGGTTGCCCCCGGGTTTCTGGTCGAAGTCGTCTCACAAAATGCGTGCATGTAATCTTTGTAATGTCCGTCGAACTTTTAGAATTGCAATCCGCATCCATTGAGGTATATAGGACCTATTTTGATTGCTTGGTTGTCGAGAGTTGTACAATGGCATGGGATTAGAGTTTGTACGAGGTTATTGAAGATGGGACGATGCCCTCCAGTCTTCAAGCTTCAAATTCTATCCATTACCCCGCACAATAGTCACTCGGGATTAGTTTTCCTTGATTCTTATGGGACATCGTTGTGTAGAGATGTGTGTATGAAATGTTGAGAGGACGTGATGTGGCTTTAGAGTGGCGAGATGATGCCTTGGCCCCTCACCAGAGTTATCGCCGATTTAATGATAAAGCATGACGTTGCTTCGGGGTTATTCTTTGAGATTGGATTCTTCGCAAGTGTTAAAGGTCCTCAGTGTCAACTCTGAGGTGTGTCTGTCCTTTCGATGTTATTTTCGGGTTGATACTGGGTATCTCATTGTTAGCGCCGAGATTGAAGCTGATTGCATTTGAAACAAGCATTTTCGGGGTTATCGCCGGAACTGCATTCCTTGGGGTGATCACCAAGGTTGGTAGTTATTCCCATGATTGGGACTGAGACTGGATACCTCGGGGTTTTCTCTGAGATTAATCAGTCTTCTCTGGTGTTCGTTACGGTATTGGATCTGCATGCCTCGGGGTTATCTCCGAGGTTAGAGTTGTTACTCGCAGTGTGTACTCTGGGGTTGATGCTGAACTTTTGGTAGTATCCGGAATGGATATGAACTGTCTTCCAGGGTTCTCTCTTGAAAGACGAATCTGTCCTCCTGTAATATTAATGATAGGTGTGCAAAAAATTTCGAGTGTCTTCAGATGCCCCTCTTTATCATACTCATGCAATGTAATGCATGGGTAGGATAAAGAATCCTAGACACTTGAAATGCCATAAGACAAACATGATACTATATGTAGCAACATGATGCAAATGTATGATACATGTGCGCGGGGTTGTTGCCCAACATGCTGGGATGATTGCTGAATCCTTGTAATATTTACCGAGGATTGGCAAATATGACCTGATTTGACGTGTGATCTGAATCTGTTAGGATGTTGATGTTGGAGTTATCACCAAAGTCCTACAGCCTTGATACAAACTTAATTCTGAAGAGGTACCTCTTATGTGTAAGAGATCTGCGGGGATGAAGCTTTGCCTATTTGAGGATGTGTATAACATATTCCATCATCAATCCTCTTTGATGATGTTGATTTTTCCTGGTTTGTATCACCAGGATACGTCAAGATTCTGTTAGATTTACTGCCAACATCAGATAATGTCAGGATTTCCTGACCTTCATTGATTTGTACTTCACCGACGTGTGAATCAACGGATGAAAACCCTTTGGGATAGATTGTAAAGGTTGCTTGACCTTCGCTGACGTGTGAACCAACGGCTGATACTCTGTGAGCATATTGTCAAGGTTGCTTGACCTTCGCCGACGTGTGAATCAATGAAACATTGCGTTGTGACCCCCGCCGGGGATCCACTAGGGACTTATGAATACTAACGTATGCAATCATCGAACAACTTTCGACGCTTCGATGGGTTTACTTGCCATCAGCTGAAATAATGTCAAGGTTGCTTGACCTTCGTTGATGTGTGTGACACCCCCAAAATAGGTATACATCACCCATTCTGAGTTGTCAATATACGGTACAGAAACAACTACAACTTTATTATTACAATAGTAAAACTGTGAGTTTAAATACAGATATTGCCATCTAGACAATATCCATATACAAATAAATCCTCATCATAATTATTGATACATTATTTTACAACAATGGTGAGGACTACTAAACAACTCTCCCTAGAACTTTCATTCCATACCCAGGCTCAGTACTCATTTATATTCTCGCCTCACGAGAAGAAAAATGGAACAAAAAGAAAAAGGGTGAGCTCGACTAGCCTAGTAAAGAATATTATGACTAAGATAATATACAACAAAATTATCGTTAGTCTTCAACAGGGAAAAATATAATAGAATACAATAGACAACAAATTTTAAATCAATATTCGCAGTGGAAATAATAATTCATTAGAAGAGTTAAGTAGAGAATGCAAACTACTATCTTCTATGTATGAATTTTAAAGTTCATCGTCTATTTTTTTTTATCCCTGTAACATCAATCAATATATATCTGGAATCATATATTCATCCTTGCACTCTGAGGCAAAAGACATTCACCAGGTTGGTCATGTTCATCTAAACACTGTTCATCTTTGCACTACGGCCAAAGATATTCATCGAAATCATTCATCTTTGCACTCACAGCCAAAGATATTCATCATAAATCATTCATCTTTTGCACTACTGTGCCAAAGATATTCAATAATATCATCATTTAAGACCGAGGATGATGAAAATATTTTAAAAAAAGCGAATCCGATTGAAACAAAATGACAAGGATTAAGGATTCGTACTTTGTTTTATCCACGCCTAAAAATACCTCAAAAATAATCATAGTGGTGTAAAATTCAAGAATGATCAAAACATGGATACAATCAAAGCTAGTATCCGAATAGATATTTTGACGAAAAGAAAAATTTTTATTTTTCGATGAATAGTCTGCGTATTCGTGAAATCTGAGTATCGTGAATAGTCTGCAGTATCGTGAATAGTAACTCAGAACACCAAAAGTTCCAAATTTGATAAAAACTTGGATCAATATTTGACATAATGATATTGAAGAAATAATATCATTACCAAAAAAAAATAATATCCCTTACCTCGGAAAGACAAGACTTTAATTGGAATATTTGGATATAGGCTATAACGAACTTTCATAGTATAGCAATACTCAAAGTATACTCAAAATACTCACAAGAATACGCCGATAATATAGAGAGAAAACTTCAGATTTCGGTGTGATTTTCAATTTAACCTAAGCACCTATTTATAGGAAATTGCTTAGAACACCAAAGCGTAAAATTTATTATAATATTAATATATTTAATAATCTTCACGCTTACTTTGACAACTGATCTCGGATCATTAAACACATGCTAGGTACTGTCCACACAACAAAAAACGTTTTTATTAATATAAATATTTAAAACTTTCAAAAATCAATTATTTTGAACTTGAACTTCAATAATTCATAATAAATAGCCCTTTTATCGGAAAATTGAATCTAACGAGTTTTTATAGGAAATTCAATTCTCTTCAACTGCGAAGAAAGTTTTCTAAATTTCAAACAACAATTGACCGAAATTCATAAGCGAAGCGATTTTAGAGGCTATAATCAAATTTCAATTCAATAAATGGGGTCCATGAGCATGTTTAATATGTTTTAAACATTTATTGCAACAAAAATACTCTTCCTCCTCGTATACTCATATATTCCACATTAGTTGTAAAAATATCACCATTATTATATTATTAAAATATAATAATATATATATTTAAATGAATTATTTTATCGAAAAAAGATAAAATTTCAATTTTCAACAATTGTCACATTAAAATTTTCTCCATCTATATCCACATAAAATCAATATTTTCCTCATCATATGAATCAATAATTAATTATTCACAAATAATATTCTGAGAATCACAATATTGACAAGGCGGTTCTCAGGAAGAGGGGCTTTCAATAAGAATTTCTCTCTCCTTCTTTGGCGCGCAATTAGGTGACCAAACCTCTCCTTAAAGGCAGAACTTTCTAGACATTGCCAATAATGTTATCTAATAATATTATTGAGATAATATGAATTATTGCTTCGATAATGAAAATCTTGTGTAATGACAATTATTGAAACAACAAACAATATAAAATATCAACGCAACAATTATTGAACCAATAAAAAATCTTTGATAAAGTAATTATCGTAACCATTATTGAGTAGTGCCTTCTTACGTAAGAGTCAATAATTGGTGCAATACCGTGTCTTCTTGTGCAACAACGCGTACATCGTGTTTTAACCAAGGGTATTCCAACGATTGTAAATTGGTAATAACTACGGTAGATTATTTTTAAACAACTTATATTTGTCATTTCTTTCTCCAATCGCTTTAGTTATGGGGCCCACACATGGCTTACTGGCAGTCATGCGAATATTCCCTGACGATGATTGAATATTCCACGACCAAACGAATATTCTCAAACAACAATGAATATTTTATAACCACTTGCTTATTTTGAAATATTTGCGTGTTTTACCCATAACTATCCACATTAATCAAATCAACCCTTACTATTTCAAAATAATAAATAAAGGAAATTCCATTTTATTTATAAAAAAATTCGGGGTCTTACAATGTGTGTGTCAACGGATGAACATGCGTTGTAACCCCCGCCGGGGTTCCACGTTGTAACCCCCGTTGGGGATCCACGTTGTAACCCCCGTTGGGGTTCCACGTTGTAACCCCCGTCGGGGATCCACATTGATCTTTAGGGTAATGACCCAGAATTGGCGGCATCGGACCTTTACAAGGTATTGCCGAATGTGATTTATAACAAATGAGATCACTGGCATGGTATACCTCGTGTTTGGGTGACTTCCAATGAGTGATGTACAGACTCAAAGTTCAATCTGAGAAGACCAGAATTGTAGGCTGTTTTGTTTAATCGCGTAGCATTTTTATTCCCGATCTAACTTTTTCAGTCCGCAAGAACTCCTTTGCAACTCGAACTGGACCGAGCCGGAGGGGTGGGGCCCACATAGGGGTGTCGCAAGTACACCTTCACCGCATGAGATGGACTGCTGACCAACCGTGGATATTAATATCCTGCAGGTTGGTCTCACAAGTCACTTTCAACTTGTCTCGCGAAGAAAAAATCGGAGTTCTCCTTCAGATCTGCTGAGTTCGGGCTATTTTTTGCAAATTCTGTCACCGTACAAGTGTTCTGCACTATCCTGGTAATATATGCATGTATTATTTTCCAGTTTTAATCAGTTGGAAAATGAGTTATCGCATGAAATGCATCTAAACATATAGTAGTGATTATGTATGCTTAAATGACTTGATAAAAAATATTCAACATAGTAAATGTTAGTATTAAACCATGCTGAACATAATGATGTGAAAAAATTTGACTTTTGAGACAGTCAAATTGGCACATTTTTCTACTATTTTTGTCCTATTTGAAGTCCAATGAGCAAAAGGTAGAAAGGTAAAGTACTCCTGATATTGAGGTTAACCTTATGCATTGATGATTTTGATTTTTAATGCATATATTATGTATATGACTTTGGGGCAGGTGTGCTACTGAATGGCCACCTAGTCATGCCTATGTGCATGTGGATAGTTCTATTTTCAAAAGGGACTATGGTAAAATTTTCCAAAATGTATGCATTTAATTAGTCATGCAATTTTAACTCCACTATAGATGTATGTTAAAATAATGCATGTATGCATGTAGTCATAAAATGCATTTTAAAAAGCTCCAGGTAAGGAAATACCACACCCTTTTTGAGGTGATTTGGAGACTTGTTGTCCAGATATTATTGATCCGGATCAGCCGAGTAGTTCTCGTAGGACCACTTCTGGTATATGGAGGAGGGCTTCTGAAGTGCCTCGACCCCGTTCTGTCAGACAACCTTATCGATTGGTGGAGGCAGTGATACGTCCAGTCCGGGTTGATGTGCCGGACGTTGAGGACAAGGATGAGGATATTCCGATTGAGGATCCCGCTCCTGCTGTACATGTTCCCCGTAGGCAGCTCCCTTGTATTCAGGTGGCAAACCCAGAGCTTCTGGGTGACTTGAGCAGACATCCCTCAATGTACTTGCATGCTAACGAGGTATGACATTAGATCTTGATCTTCCTTATTTCCTATTGACAAGGAGTAAAGGATTCTGATGTTGATCTGCATTTTATGCAGGTTTCCGGCTTCACACATCCTCGAGGGAATTTGTTTAGTATACACTCCATGTATCAAGCTCTTCATCCTGATTACAGAGCGGTAGTGCATGATTGGGGATTCGGAGCATTCTTCTCAATCATTCCCCGTCGTTGTCCCTGGGGTTATCTAAGGGCACTATCTGAGCGATGGTTTCATCAGACTCAGTCACTCCATTTGCTGGACTGTGAGGTGATGATGACGCCGATGGATTGGCGGTTTATCACAGGTATGTAGTTTGGAGGGCACCGATTGCCTTCGTATGCAAATATTACCCCTCCGCCGCCGGATCCTTGTTAGGAGTTAAGTGGCAGGACCGTCCGTCTTGAGGTCCTTTGAGCGTAGATGCTATGAGCGGGCTTTTGAGTGAGCCCATGCTTGATGATGTCAGAGTAAGGGATTGCATTCTTCGGCGATTGTTCCTGATGATCATTCGGGGCTGCTTCATAGCAGATAACTCTTCTACGGTATCGTTCACTTTGATCAGCGCCACTCGTCATGTGGACCGTATTGGAGAGTATGATTGGGGTTCCTACACCTTTGCCTATTTCCTCCGGGGCATGCGTATGCACTCACAAGGTTTGACTGAGGCTTGGCTAGGATTCTACTCATTTCTGCTGGTGAGTATTTCTCTTGTCATTTCCCATTTATAGGTTAAGAGTGTTTACTGACCGCAGATGTTTTGCCATTGTGTTGGCAGTTCTGGGCCTATGAGAGGCTCCCATGCTTGCGTCCTGTGAGTGTGTTAGGTTTAGATACCTATCCATGAGGATGACGATGACATCATTCCATTTTTACGGAGGTCCTTGTAGCTGAGGGTTTCACTCACTGCCGTATGCAGCTGGAGTTATTGACAACTGATACCATCACATGGATTCCCTATTCCGGGGAACATTTGTCTATCGATTTTGAGGATGGGTACCAGACTGACGTCGAGTATGTGATCTCCACCCGGAGAGTTCCTCTCTTTACAGATGGAGGATGAGAGCTCTATTTAGGAGAGCGTGCTATTAGGAGCACCACATTGGAGATTCGTATGCCGATCTTCCCTCCTACTAGGCTTCATTGGCCTGTATCGCAGTCACCCGTCAATGATATCCCATTGTTGGGGTTTGACGACTTTACATTATCAGAGGGTCCTTGCACTCAGGAGATATTCCAGCGTTGGTGGTTCCCTCGTACTATTGGAGCCCAGTCCCACGCCACTCAGTTCATGGGAGATATGGTTCCAGGATCCGTGATGATGACAGATTGGATAGCCTATGTCCGAGATTCGACTCATGTGACACAGATTGATGTTTGACCCGGCGACTAGACCAGGCACATTTCTTTATCCGGCATTTGGGCAGAGATCTGGCAGAGGTAGATTCGTTTGATCCTTCTAACTCAGGCGCTGGCCCCTTAGACGACCCATTGGGTTTTGCCGACGTAGATCCTCCTCTATATAGGCCGGACATCCCTGTTGATAGAGATCCAGTGACTCAAGAGGAGTTACATCAGGTGGATAGGATTGATGATGTAGACATTGACACCATTGTCTTATTCTAATGTGTATTCTCGTTATATTTTTTGATAGGCCTCTGTTAGCTATTGGGTGGCTGTGCCCCATTCTCGCTATATCTTTTGATAGGCCTCTGTTATTAGTAGGGCGTCTGTGCCCCATTTCCCTGTATTTGTAGCTGTACATCGATGATGTATTAGATGTTGATATACTTAGGAATGTATGCACAATTTTTTCATTCCCTATATTATATTGCCATCTATTATCTTCAATGCATGTATCATGTTATGCATATGTATATCCAGAGATATTCAGCATTGACCCCTGGATGGTCTTATGACACAGCCCGTACAGATGTCTTCTTCGATAGTTAGCCGTATTGATCATACCTCACCATCATTGGTGGCATCGGGTATGCGATCGTGGTATGATAACATGTCACCATCAGACAGGGTGACCGCAGATCATTTGTTGCAGCATACTATTACCCTGTTGATGTTTCAGGTTCCCACAGGATTTGTGGATGACATGATGGAGCATTGGGTATCGGAGAGGCAGGTTTTCCGATTGGGACCTAGGAGTTGACTCCCACTCTGGAGGAGTATGCATGGTTGACGATGCGTAAATATGGCTTTAGGGGACATAAGTTGACGGTTCATGACCCTCAATGGATTGAGGCGCAGGGTGGTGCAGGATTAGCTTACATCGAGCCACGTTATATCCCAGCATTTTCTGTTTGACAGATTTATCTCTGAGGATAGTTATACACGACATTCCGGGGATTTCACCACACCGGAGGATCATTTGCGTCTATCCAGGGTTGATGTACTGCTATTATACGTGTTATCGTATGTCTATATGCCACGGTATATGGATGAGATAGACATTGGAGTTATCATGGCAGTGAGAGCTCTCAGGGAGGGTCGTAGCATTATACTGATGATTATAGCAGAGACTCTGAAGTCAGCTACATACTGCTGCACTTATCCGACAGGAGTGTTCACGGGAAGCTCGGTCATGCTATACGTGTGGTTTATGTCACACCTGAGACCTATTAGCACCTTTAGACGGCATGAGTATTGTTTCACCCATGATATAGCCACGTCATACTTCTTTCAGCCATTGGAGTGTACGGACGCCATGTCTTGGTGTATGTTCTTGGCGGATATCAGGGATTCGTTTAGCATATTGTCGTGCTCGGGGCTTAGCTTACCTTACAGCTTTATTACTCATGCTCCGGGTATGGACTATCTCCCTCTGGCTGGCTTGAGGGGCATGACTACCTACCACCCGCTGGCCGTGATATTGTAGTTTGACCAGTTTCAGGACCTTCATCCTTTCGAGGGGGCGTTAGGTCAGCGTTCCGCTTCTCGCTACCTTTCAGCAGAGGACCGATCCCGTGTGTATGCTTGTTGGGATCAGTGTGAGATAGCTACTTTTTCTGTGAGCCATCCGGGTTGTTCTGCAGAGTATTCCACATGGATGGATACAAAGACTGCATTGGTTGCGGTAGTATCCACATTGCCGAGTTGTGATTCAGACGATGTGGAGCTCATGGAGGACATTGATTCCTACATTGAGGAGGAGCTAGTTGCTGGGTTGCCACCATTTCCTCTAGATTCTCCTGTGCATCAACCTTCGTCGTTATACAAGATTCGACACAAGACTTGACGTAGTCTTCATCTGATGACCTTCAAGAGAGACTAGGCTAGAGCCTCGATGTTGACTGCCCTTGATAGGAGAGACACAACTCTGTTAGAGAGAGACGAGGCATTAGCTCAGAGAGACACCGCTGTTGTCGAGCGGGATGAGGCTAGATCAGCCAAAGATGCAGTGATAGTTGAACGGGATAATGCCATATCTGCTCGGGATGTAGCCATCACAGATAGTACTACAGTGAGGTCCCTTACCACTGACATGATTGTAGAGATGAGCACTTACATCGATGAGCATATGGTCACCATGCAGATGGCTGTAGATCTGTTGGGTCGTGTGGATATTCTCGTACAGAAGACCACAGCTTCGCCTCCTTCTTCTGAGAGGGATGCCATGTTGGGCTTGTTAGCTCGCATATATCCTGACTTGTAGATGAGCTTGTACTTTCCTGCACAGACTAGTTTAGCCATTTTGTCATGTACAACTTACATTTTGTATATCAAACAGCATTATATATATGTTAGGGAAATATATTTTTGATCACTTCCTTTTTAGATATGCTTTGCTACTTGGTTGATATTTTGCCTGCTGCTTCTAGGCTTGTGATCCTGATGTATTCTAAATTCCTCCTTGAGGGATAGACATTAAGATGTCTCTGGACAGTTCAGAATGGATCATTGATCTATGTGTTTCCCTACCATCATTGGTGTCTTGAGACTGGTTTCTGTATGGAAATGTGGAGAGGAATGTGGCTTTCCTCTCTAAGATTGACCGCACCACAGATGGTTGCCAGTACTTCTATTCAGGAGAAGCCTAGTTAATTCCATCTCTTATGGATTTGTGTTTTTCTTCAAGGTATGGCCGCATCTTAGATGGTCGCCGAATCTCCTATTTGGGAGGAGTTCAGGTAATTCCATCCTTTTGGTCTGAAGCCAATGAAATGTAGTAGATTGAAAGATGATCCCAGTACCAGTTGACAATGGTTTGTGTTTTGGTAGGAGGTGAGATCAAACCATGAATGACTACCTACGTACTCCTATTGAAGAGGAGATCATGTCTGCGTAGTTCGAACCTGGTGTAAGAGGTTCAACGTTGTATGTGGCAGAAAAGGGTGTAGGAATGTTTTTGTTGTTTTTGTTTTATTGCGACCGGGCCATGTAACATGGTTGCCTACGTACTCCTATTGAAGAGGAGATCATGTCGGCGTGGTTCGCCCCTCAGGGCGAGGTGAAAAACGTAATCCGATGTGCATGTCAGATTGCGGGGAGGAGAAAGTTTAATCCTAGTTTGAGGATAAACTGCAGGTATGAGAAGCTTGATCCCATGTATGGGTAGCCAAACTGCAGATGCGAGAGGTTCAATCCGTAGTAGGATGACCTAAGTCTTATGAACGCATAGAAGCCATGCTACTGGCTTGAAAAGTATGTTTTCCCTGAGGGGCAGAATGTGGAAGAGTTGTATGTGGTAAAGGGTTAAAGAACTGGAATGACTGGTGATCTGATGATCCAACACCAGGATGTTTGCTTGATGGTCACTTCAGACATAGTACCGTTTCACGGCATCCGAGTTCATGAGTTGTGGAAATTCATCACCGTCCATTTCTTGCAATGAGAGCGCCTCCTGTCAATACTTCCTTGACAACAAATGGGCCTTCCCTGTTAGGAGCAAATTTCCCCTTAGATTGATCTTAGTTGTTAAGGATCTTCTTTTAAACCAAGTCATGTTGTTTAAACTGCCGTAGCCGGACTTTTTTGTTGTAGGATCTGGCGATCCTTTGTTGATATAACTGTGACAACCCGAGAATTTAGACCATTTATTAAAATCTTAAATGATTGATTTAAGGTCAAATATTAGACCTAGACAGAAAATAAGTGTATGCATTTGATGTTATTAGGATGGAATTTTGAGGATTTCAAAATTTCGTGAAGGCTTATAGGTGAATTATTCAGGATTAAGGATTTTTGTGATTAAGTTCTGTGAATATGGTTATGTATGTGTACAGAATGTGGTTAAGGGTCAAGGGTTGACCAGATAAATTATATCTGTAACAAACCCTAAGAATATATTAAGAACGCCAGCGTTCGGTTAGAAAACCCTAATGTCTAATAAGAAACCCTAGTAATCGGTTCTGGAAACCCTAGTTTCAGTTCCGGGCATCCGAAACCCTAATTCGGTGCATGAAACCCTAAATCGAGAACTTAATGGCATAAGTGTAAATAATTAAAAGATTAATTAGGGTTAATCTTAACAAATTGATTACAAAACCCTAATTCTAAATTTGAAACCCTAATACTTGATCTGAAAACCCTAGTTTCAGATTCTGATAAATTGAAGCCCTAATCTGGGATTATAACGGAGAATTATAATGCTCAAGTGATATTAAGTATAAGGTTAATTAGGGTAAAGCTTAATCAATTCGAAAACCCTAATCTCAAATTTTAAACCCTAATTTGTGGGTTGAAAACACTAATGACCATTTTGAACCCTAATTGTACAGTGGTGGATTTAATTGCTATAATTGCAATGTTAATTAGGAAATATAAATCCTAATTGTCAAGTTGTTAGAAACCCTAATCTAATTGGGAAATCTAATTTCAAAAAATTGAAATATTATTTTTATATTTAAAACCCTAATTTTTGGGTTATAAATTATAATGTACAAATTTGACCCTAAGTGCTTAATTAGCAATTTTAATTAGGATAAAATTGTCCTAATTAGCAAATAATGATTCATGATTAGGAAATTATGATATAATTAGGAAGCCCTAATTATAATTAGAAATCAAAATTTTCTATTTTTAAAATTTAATTAGAAATTTTTTGAAATCCAAGTTGCTAAATAGTTAAGGGTTAAAACTTAAACCCTAAAATGCTCCAAACCCTAAACCCCAACAAACCCTAAACCCTAAGGGTTTGGCCAATTCCAAGAATACCATTAAAAATAATTAGATAATGACCAAAGTGCCCTTTTAGTGTATTTTATTATGTAACTTGCAAAAATTGCTATAACTTTAGTAGGTTACCAAATATTTTGACTTTGCAACTTGAAATCTCAGCAAATCAGCCCAACTCAGCCGAAATTGAAGCAACATGCATGAATCAAAGCATTATAAATTGATTTGGAGAGAGAAAGTGCACAAAAATTTAACCAATTTCATTTTTGCTCTCACCAACTCCCATTCTCTCTCAAACCCACGAAATGTAGTGCTAGATCAGTCACAATATCAAGCCCCACGTTTACTAATAACAGATCAAAGAATCAGATTCTAGAAATCAAGCTCAAAGGTATATGAACCCTAAAATTCGAAATCTCATGATTTGTTGTTAAATGTTGCAATTGATTGGTTAGATATGTGTTATATGGTGTTAATAAGTGATCTGGGTCGTTATATCAAGGATCTATAACACTTAGATGCACGAATTTAAAGATTTCTCAAATCTGGAAATCTGGAAAAATGTTGACTGACAAGCAAATGTCAGGGCCTGTAGATCCTTTCTTGTTAATTATTTTTGTGTTTTGAATGTTGTAACATGTAGTCTGTTATGTGGTCTTTTAGATGCAAAAAGAATCAAAGTCAGATCATGTGTAGATCGAACGGAACAAGCGGTCAAAGCCCGTTGACCGTTCACAGAAAGTCGAATCTGGGTAACCCAGAATGTGTATACAGTGGTCTGACAACTTTGTTCAAGCCTCTGATCTTGCGTCTGACATGTGTTTTGGCTAAGTTGTTGATTGTTTATTGTAGTCGGGTATACAGATTATATGTTAAAGTAATTAGAACACCTAGATCATAACTGGAATGGCAGGAAATTATGGTCAAAGTACCATTGACCAAACTGTTCAAGAACAATCTGGAAAACCCAGATTTGTTCAAGAAACGATTCTTGACCAATCGTTAATGGCTTGAATCTTGTTGATGTTGTTGTTTTGAACTCGAGATAGTGTTAGGTAATTGTTCACGACATAGTGACTACACATTTGAACCATAATATTACATATAAAATGATGGAACCTAGATTTAATCGAGCCATAAAATGGCCACTCGAACTCGTCTGGAAATCTGAAACCCGAAATCCTTGCAGCCTCGACATCGACTTTGAGACTTAGATCATGCGATTATGTTTTAATGACTTATATGGTGATATATAATTGTAGTACTACATAAATACTACAATATAAAAACAATTACAAGCCCGGAAAAAGTAGGAAGAACAAGGATTAAAACCCACCAAACCTACCCACCCTCTCAACGACATGAATTTCTCAAGGTGTCTCAAGAACACCAAGAAAGAACACTATATGACAGTTACTGTAAGCTATAGGCCCCTTTAGCTGACGATTTATTATTATTTTTAGGAAAATGATTAAAATTAGAAAAAATGGTTTTAATTATTAAAATATATATTAAATTATGAAAAATTATTTTAAAGTCCTGAAAAATAGTTTTAATTATTTTGAGTATATTTTGAAAATATTTAATATTTTTGGAATATAAAAGGTATTTATTTATTTAATTATAATATTAAATAAATTATGAAAAATAGTTTTTAATTCATGAAAAATCATGAAAAATTATTTTATGGTGTTAGAAAATATTTTAAGTTATTTTGATGACTTTTAATATTTTGTGATAAATTTCATTAATAATTTATTATTAATGGTAATTAGTTTATTTAATAAATATATTAAATAAATTAAGGAAAAATAGAATTAATGGTTTAAAAATCATATAAAAATGATTTAAGTGTTATAAAAATATTTTAAGTTATAAAATATAACTTTTGATATTTTGGCATGAAAATTTTAATATTTTAATATTAATATTAATTATCGGATAATGGATTTAAGCGTTTAAAAATCAAATAATTATGATTTTAAGGTATTAAAAATATTTTGAAATATTATAATTACATTATAATATTATGCAAGGATTTTCATTAATATTTTATATTAAATGAATATTAATGATTAAGGAATTATGTGGTATTTAATTTAGTTAAATACGGTTTTAAGGATTGAAAATGTTGATAAATGATATTAATTATCCGAACATTATTACGAGCCTAGGAAAAATATTTGACTGATCAGAAAATTATCTGTGATAATTGTTAAGTGTTCAGGAAGAGTTTAATTGAACTTAAACTCGAGTATTGTCCGACTAGACCGTCGGGATGTTAAAATGGTATTAATTTTAAGTCAGACTGAAATAGTTTGACCTGATGCTAAGTCTTATGTGCTGTATAGACTTATAGGGTTATGTGTTATGTGTTTAGGTTATTCTGTGTATTTAGATATAACAGAATTATACTGTGATTCTAATATTGGAGATCTATATTATTAATATTAGGTCTTCGGATAAAGCGTTATAAATTGCGTTGCGGTAATCAACGGTTCAGGCAAGTTTGTTCTTACTTAACTCTAATAAGAGTGTTTTATTCAAGCTTATGGTTAAATCATTCTTCGATTGCCATAAAATTGTACTCTGTACATCTTGCATGTATAAGTCGGTATGATGAAAGGTGATCACCTTCATTACCAGTTGGTTCGAAATGTTTGTTCATGTTTAAAACTTGTTCGACCAAAAATTTGTTCGTGCTAGTTCTCAATTATATTGATGAATTATAGCAAGCCCATTATTCATACTCTTCAATCATGATATATCCTTATATTGTTGTATTTAAACTTCTTTGGGCAACTTTCATGCTCACCCTTGCTATATCATGATAAAACATTGCGAGATAAGGCGAAAGCGTCGGGACATGAGAAAGCGATTAAAGCCAAGTTCAACTTGGGTTATAAAGTCTGACTAGTTTGTAATAGCGTATTGTGATAAATATTGTTATGTAATAAATAATTTATGATTGTGTAATAAGTAAAGGTTACTCGACCTTGGGGAATAGTGTGTAATGTAATGTATAAACAATTTATGTTTATATCTTCCGCAATTAGTAATAGAAATAGCGTACCGGATCCGAGGTGATTTGGGACCTGGATTCGGGGACGCTACAATAACTAACCATAGAAGATAGCCACGGTTCGCTTTTCGTCTATTAGAGACAATTGGTGATACTTTTCTTGTATCCATTGGTATTCCTCCAGCTTAGTGTCTATTAACACTCTGAGGGATTCCATTTCAACTTCTATGGGGAGCACTACTTCCATCCCAAAGGTTAATGCGTAGTGGGTTGCCCCAGTGGAAGTGCGCATTGAGGTTCTATAGGCTAAAAGAGTAAGAGGCAATAAGTTAGGCCATTCCTTGTGATTGGCTGACATCTTTTGCATGATCTTCTTGATGTTTTTGTTAGCCGCTTCAACAACACCATTCATCTTTGGACGGTAGATGACAGAGTTAATATGTTTGATGTAGAATTTACTGCATAATTCCTCCATCATTTTGTTGTTGAGGTTCTTAGCATTGTCTGACACAATCACCTCTGGTTGTCTATATCGAGAAATGACATTGTTTCTGATGAAAGCAATGATGACTTCTTTGGTAACCCTGGGGAAGGAGGCTGCTTCTACCCATTTAGTGAAGTAGTCGATCATGTTGAAGATAAATCGATGTCCATTACTGGCTTTAGGCTCAGTGGGCCTGATAACATCTATTCCTCACATTAAAAAGGGCCAAGGCGAACTCATATTGTGGAGTTCCCATGGAGGGGCGTGGATAACATTCCCATGAATCTAGCACTGATAGCATCTCCTGACGTGGTCATTGCAATCAGCTTTTAGAGATAGCCAATAATGTCCTGTCCTGAGGACTTTCTTGATAAGAAGGGGGCCACTCATATGGGGGCCATAGACTCCACCATGAATTTCATCCATATGCCTTTGAGCTTGATCTTTGTCTAAACATCTGAGGAGACCTAGTCCGACATCTCTTTTGTAGAGCGCATCTCCACTCAGGTAGAATTTCATAGCAAGTCGATGGATCCGCCTTTTCTTAGTCGGGCTCGCCTAAGTGGGTGTAGATCCATCTCGTAGATATTCCTTGATATGCTGATACCAAGGATGCTGGATGGGAGGTAGCTAATTTGATACTTCTCCAACGTAATTCCCATAGGTTGGGGCCTTGTACAGGGAAATTGTGACGCTTGGTAAGTGTCCCTTGTCTGATATGCGAATCAAGGAGGCCAAAGTTCCTAACGCGTCCGCAAAGTCATTCTTATTACGAGGAACGTGTAGAAAGAAGATTTCTTTGAACTCCAAAACCATCTATAAAACTTGCTGATGGTAAGGCATCAAATGTAGTTCCTTGGTTTGATAGATTCTGGTGGATTGTCTGATTACCAACTCTGAATCTCCAAAGATAGTTAACCTCCTGATGCCCATTGAACGGGCAAGTTTTAGCCCCATGAGACATCCTTCATACTCGGCTGTGTTGTTGGTGCTGACAAACTGCAATTTGATGGCGACGGGATACTGCTCCCCCGTATCAGATACTAGAACTGCTCCAGCTCCAACACCTTCCATATTAACAGCTCCATCAAAATACAACTTCAATGCTTGGCGTGTATCGTACTAATGGTGTTGCTGAACTGTCATTACCCCTTCATCAGGAAAATATGTTTCCAAGGGTTTGAAATCTCCTGAGGGTGCGGCAGCCAGTTGATCCGCAATTCCTTGACCTTTGATGGACATTTGAGTCACATATACGATGTCAAATTGTTGTAGGATCAACTGCCATCTGGATAGCCGACAATTTAATATGGGTTTATTGAACACGTACTTGAGAGGATCCACGCGGGATATGAGATGGGTTGTGTGACCATGGAGGTAATGTTGTAACCTCATGGAAGCCCATGCTAAAGCACAACACGTCTTTTTGATCAGAGTGTACTTGTGTTCTTCACCTTGAATCTTTTCTTGAGGTAATAGAGATAGCTCGTTATTGGCCTCTATCGCCCCTTACGTCCCAAACATGCAACCCATGGCATTGTCACTTATGGACAGGTACATGAACAAGGGAACATCATCCCTGGGTGGTACCAAAATGGGAGCTTTGACTAGCTATTCTTTAATTATGAGGAAGGCATTCTAGCACTCATCGTTCCATTTCATGAGGAGTTATTCCTTAATAGCTTGAAGATTGGTTCACAGGTTGCTGTGAGTTGAGAGATAAACCTGCTAATGAAGTTGATTCTTCCCAAAAATTGTATTTCCTTTTCTGTCTTAGGAATGGGCATCCAGCTCAATTCCTTTGTGGCTGACTTGCCTGATTTAATGCCAAAGGCGCACTTGGCTGGATTTAACTTCAAGTTGTACTTACGCAACCTGTTGAAAAGTATTCTGAGATGGTCTAAGTGGTCATCTTCCTTTCGGGATTTGACAATGATGTCATCCACATAGATCTCTATCTCTTTATGCATTAAGTGGTGGAAGTGAGCCATCATAGCTCGCTGATAGGTGGCTCCGGCATTGATGAGGCCAAATGACAACCATCTATAGCAAAAAGTTCCCCAAGGCGTGATGAAATCAGTTTTCTCACGATCTTCCTCAGCAACCATGATTTGATGGTACCTTGCAAAGCAATCAGCAAAGGAGTACATGCAGTATTGAGCAGTATTGTCAATGAAGATGTGGATAAATGGCACAGGAAAGCTATCTTTAAGGCAAGATTTGTTCAAGTCCCGATAATCCACGCAGACTCGCACCTTCCCTCCGGGTTTAAGCATGGGAACAATGTTGGATATCCACTCAGGATATGTGGACACCATGATGATGCCAGCTTGAAACTATTTCACAATTTCTTTTTTCAACTTCAAACTCCACTCAGGTTTTAATCACCTGAGCTTTTGCTTGACTGACTTAAATCCCTCTTTAATGGGAAGGCGATGAAGGACAATGTCAGTGGACAAACCCACCATGTCTTCGTGAGACCATGCAAACACATCCTGGAATTGGGTTAGTAGCGTAACCATGTCATTCCACTGGTTTGGGGTAAGGTCTGAACCAATCTGGATTAGGGCTTTCTAAGGTTCCGAGATTGAAGGAAGTGGTTTGGTCAAGGTTGGGTTTAGGTTTATCTTTGACCTATTCTTGAATTTCTGGAGGCACCTCAATATCCTTATGTACTTCCATCAAGGCTGAATTCATCTCTACATCAAAGGTACAATCCTTGTGAGAAGAAGAGGCAAGTGTCGTAAGCAAACAGCACATCTAAATTCAGGGTCTTGAAATAAAATATGTTTTCACTTAGTATATATGAAACATTTTGATCATACACAGTGTTAGCATATATTGGCAAAATAAACTGCTAATACTATATAGAAAAGTAAGCCGTTATGATATCTACAGGGCAGATGCCCGTTTTACCCTTGTCGACCAATGCAAGGAGTGCTGCTCCAATTGGTAAGGGCAAAGTCCAGGTGGACTGCAGTGATGGAGGGGTTGTCATCGTCCTCCTTCTCCCGAATGACGGCCATTATGTCTGGGCAATCATCGTTTGGGGTATATCTGTTTGTATGTTCATCATGAACGATGATGCGTATGCCCAACATCATTCGGATGACATCTTGCTTGATTCTTCGTTCCTCCTCTTTCATTGCGGGATCTAGAACAAAGACTTCTTTCTCCTTCACCGGTACCGGCTTGGGAAATAACATAGCCATGATACTAGCTGGCACCTTTACAGGAGGTTGTGCGGACTCAGAGTGTGAAGGCGAAGATAAACGTCGCGCGTTTGAAGCTGAAGGAATTTTCTGATGCTTATGAGGATTCCTATGACTAGAACTGATAGAATAGCCTAGTCCAGCTGTTCTAGTTTGCCTGGTTAATTGAATTTGGTACTTGATACCCTAGCGATCTTTACCCAGCCCTTGTCCTGGCTGATGACCCAATGACATCATTTCTTGAGTAGTCGACATTATCTCGACAGAAATCTTCGGTTAGGGAAATGGCATTCCAATAGCATGGTATTGGGTATTGCTTACTTACAAGGCATGAAAACTGACCAGTTCAACATCTGCATTAGCATTGATGAATGGCATGTCCCCGTGTTGAGGACACTCTGGTTCAGTGTTGACCATGACTAGGCTATTGTTGATAATGTATTTCAATTGTTGATGAAGGGTGAAGGGGACTGCCCCAGCCATATGAATCCATGGTCGTCCCAAGAGCAGGTTGTATCCCGAATCTATCTTGAGTATGTGGAAAGATATGCAGAATGTGTGGGGACCAATTTTGATTGGCAATTCAATTACTCCGGTCGAATTTCGGCGGGCTCCAACAAAAGCTTTGATGACTGTATGGCTACTCCGAATTCAGTTGAGATTGATATTCATCTTCACCAAGGTAGCGTATGGACAAATATTTAGAGATGAGCCTCAATCTATCAAGACTCCAGCTAGCATGTATCCGGAGGACAAAACTGCAATGCACAACAGCTTGCAATGACCGGTCCCTTCAGGTGGTATGTCATCATCAGTGAAGGATATCACATTGTTGTTGAAAATGTGATCAACCAAGTGTTGAAATATTTCCGTATCAACTGATGTCGGTAGATAGGCTTCTTCTAAAACCTTCAGCAAGATCGTCCGGTGATCCTCGGAAGTTAGGACCAAGTCCAAAATTCATATTTGGTGTGAAGCTTCTTTTAAGCTTAAAACCACCTTGGCTTCGTTATGACCCATAGTGCGGAGGAATTTTTCAATCTTCTCCATGGGTATTTTCCCCTTTGATTTGATGGTAGGCTTCATAACCCATTGGGGAAGATACAGTGGATTTTCCTTCGACACTGTAGCAGTTGTATGTGAGGTGGATCCTTCACCTTCTCCATAATTCCATAGAACTTTGCGCAAACTAACAATAGGATATTGTGCTCTGCATGGTAAGTTGATTGGCTCGGGAGCGACCACTTTCAAAGGATTGTTGCTTCCCCTGAGTTGAATTGTTGGCATTGTGAGTGATTGGTTAGCCCCATCAGTCTTAGTGGATATGACTGCTACCAAACTCTTCCACTTAGTAGGACATGTATTCTCACTTGCACGTAACACAGTATCATCGTCTGCTAGGTGCAGGACACCACTGTCAATTAGATTTTGGATAAGGTGGCGGAGTGCCCAACATTCTTTTGTGCTGTGACCGCGAGAATGGGAGTGATATTGACATACTCCATAAGAATTGTACCATCCTGAACGGGGATTGATTGGAGGTAGAAGGGAAGTGATCCTTCCTTCATTGATTAGCATCTGAAGGATTTCCTCCATAGGTAGGCCCAGATATGTGAATTCCAATTTTGGCAAAATCCCGACGGGCTTTGGCATTTGCTCTCTTTATCACTTTGTCTTCCAGCATTTCATTTTCTGAAGGTGACGAGAGCATATTTGTGACAAGAGGGAGGAAACTAGCATGCTCATGGCTGACTAACTGGCAAGTCACTTGATGTTGATAGGTCACTAGTTCCGCCAATTGCTCAATTTGCTTGCATAGAGCTTTCATCTTTCGTTCAGTTACGAACTGGAACTTGGCATAATCCCATTTGTTAACACCGTCTTTGAGGGTCTGGGAGGATTCACAGTTGAAATGGAACTCTTTCCATTCCTCTAATTGATCATGTTGACCTCTTCTTCTTTGTGTTGAGGAATAGGGTTGTCTTGAACGTGAGGCTGATCTGTTTGGTGACCACGATCTCACCGTTGTCTATCAGGTCTTAGATCTTGTGTTTCAAGGCCCAATAATCCTGAGTATCATGTCCCGGTGGCCCGGCATGATAAGCACATTTTCGGAAAGACCTTTGAAACCCCGGTCCATTAAAATTTGTTTGGTGGAAGAAGATGCGTAATTTTCTTCTGTGTTGTCAGAAGAGTCAGAATATTCTCGAGGGTGTCCCGTAAGGGTGTGAACACTCGAGGGCGTTTAACTTCTCCACCTTCTGGTATTGGAGGGTTCGCAGACTGTGCTTGAAAGGGAGTGTAGTTTCTCCTTTGAATAGGAATGTTCTAATTGCCTTTTTAACCCTGTAGTATCAGGGAAACATCTTCCTCTTTCTTTTTATGGACCCTTTGGGGGTTGTTTCCATAATTTCTGGATTGGATGTGATCAGCAACAACTTTAAGGGCAGCTAGGTCTTGAATCTTTCCGGACTTCAATCCCATCTCTGCCATCTCCCCATGTTTGACCATTTCAAAAAATGGGTTGGCGATGCCGGCTAAAACTCTTTCATAGAAAGGAGCTTTTTGTATGTCTATGAAAGTTATGACCATCTCTGATTCTGTCATGGAAGGAATAACTTGGGCAGCCAGGCGTCTCCACCTTTGAGCATACTCTCTGAAAGACTCGTTAGACTGTTTCTTGATCTTGGTAATTTGATACCGATCAGGAGCCATCTGAGACTGAAAGCTATATTGAGTGAGGAAGGCATGTGCTAGCTCTTCCCAACTATGGATCGTTGAATTGTCTAATCTTGTGTACCACGAACAGGCTTCTCTAGTTAGACTCTTCTGGAACAGTTGCATTCTGAGCTTTTCGTCCTCTGCATAAGATCCAAGTTCTCCAATAAACACCTTCAAATGTATGTAACGATCTCCTAACCCATCATATTTTTCAAAGTCAGGAGTCTTAAACTTTTCTGGATAATGAACACCAGGGAGATCAGCATATGAAACACTCCCGTGTGTTCCAATTCCTTTGATAACACGAAGGGTCTCTTCCATTTGGAGGACTTTCTTTTTAATGTCACCGGTGTCTTGATCTCCTGTGAGATGGGCAGCATCATGAGTTTTGTTGGTTGTACCCTTGTGTGGAGGATTCAGCATGTACGGGTATTTTTGGACCTTGAGTAAACTGGTGTAGTTCTTTGAGTAGAACATCCAAATCTGTAATTTGTTTGCTTAATCCGTCGAATTCTTTGCGAGACACTGGATTAAGGTTAGTGCGGTCAGATAATGACATGATTGATTTGTAGGCACTGTAGCCTTTTTGGATTTTTGAGGGTAGTAGGTCCAGATTGGTTCATTGCTGAAAGGCTTTCATAGTTTAGTCTTTAGGAATGTGTATAATAACATGTTATGTGATGTGTCCATTTTAGGAATTTTATCCTGCAAAACGGATGTCAGCTGTTTGTAGCATGTTAATTTAAATATGTATGTGTACACATTTCTTCATATTTCTCATTACATGGAGATAGATTTGGAATGAAATTACAAGTAATTGTGTTTAGAAGTAATTGAAATGAGAGATTATGAAGAGACTTTCCTCCGTTTTGGGTTTATCAGAGGCTGACCTATCTTAGGTTACTCTCATGCTTTTTGGCATGAAGGTTCCCAAATCATCGCAATTTACTCAGCGGGAATTTAATCCAGGTCTTTCTTTGGAAGCGAATTTGGGTGGTGCCTTTCCCGAGCCTCGTGGAATTAGTCTTCCACGAGTCCACTAATCAAAACAAGCGGGATAGCCTCCGGTGGAGGACCACAAACATACATTCACATACATCGTGTCTCTCGTATATAGAAATGATGACATGTCTGAAGCACTAATATCACAAGTAGATATGGTGCGAGGCACTAAGTGCAATAAGTAAATGCATTCATACATTCATCATAAATGTAAATGCAACTTCCACACACAAGCGGATAATATGATTTTGAAAAGATTGTAATAGCGGCTTAAGTCCTCTTCTTGGTGTCCCCGATGAGAGTCGCCACTGTCGACGCCGGATTTTTAATTGTCCCTTTCAGATTTACTTGTTCTTTTGGTGTTCTCATTTTAGGTGAGATTTTTTTGAAAAACATGTGAAAAAGTTTCGACATGTATAATGTCAGCGATGGATTTATAAGAGTTGCAGTTGGTTTTTAAATTGTTGTACCAACACAAATGAGAAAAGGTTTGCACATTGACCCGATGATGTGACCTTTATTAAATAGGTAAATTGAAATCGAGATTCATTAGGGTCCGGGGACTTGATTATGCAGAGAGAAGGTGTTAGGCACCCCCCGACATCCGTGTTACCACGGTGACCGCCTCTTTTCAAGAAACTATTATCTGAATGTATGTGTGTGTGTGGGTTAATATGATGTTATTTGGAAGTAGTGCGAGGCCTCGTTCGCACCTATATACACAGGATTTGAATTTATGTAAAAATTCAGTTTTTTAGCAAGATATGGCAGTGATGTTTTGTAAAAGAGGTTTTTCAAACCCTGATGCTCAATAGTAATTGAGACCTTTTACACTTCCATTTTTATTAAGTGTTCGGTTTGATTGATTTTATTTCCGAGATGCAAAGCATCTATAAGAAAATAATGTACAAAATAATGCCGACTTCCTCGTGGGTATGAAAACCCTCTGAGGAAATTCAGACACCGCAGAATAATTTACAAGCTGCTTACAACTAAAAATGTCCATTAAGGGAACCGAATCTAGATCCAATAGGTTGAATCTGTGATCACATGATTCCTAAGCTTTATGATACCACAATTTGAATGAAAGCGATGGCGGTATATATATAAAAGCTGTAAAAATATATATACAGACATGATCACCAACCACGAAGCACCTCCATGGGGGATCAAAAATGTAAATAAAGCTGTAAAAGCTATCAACCGCAATAGAGGAAACTCCAGGCGGGACGAAACATAAATAAAGCAGTACAAAACAATCAACTTCCATGAAGTGAGCTCCAGGCAGAATGAAACGTAAAGAAATCTGTAAAAGCGATCAACCACCACGAAGTAAACTCCAGGTGGGACGAAATATATTTATATATATATATATATATATATATATAAAAGCAATAAACGCACCAGATGTAAAATCCAGGCTCATCGAACAAATTTCCACAATAGTTCATATATATAAGTATATATATATAAAAGCGAGTAAACGCACTGGATATAAAATAAAGGCTTATCATCGAGCGAGTTCGACACACGATTAATATATATATATATATATATATATATATATATATATATATATATATATATATATGAAAGCGAGAAGCGCTCGCATCAAAGTCTCAGGCTCATCGAACAAAGTTCGACACACGATTAATATATATAAGTATATATATATTAAAGCAAGTAAAGCGCTCATCAAAGTCTAGGCTCATCGAACAAAGTTTGACACACGATTCATATATATATATATATATAAGCAAATAAATGCTCGGGCCAGAAGTTCAGGCTCAATCGAGGCATAACTTCGATAATGGTAGTCCATATATATACAAACTAAAATAAAACCACGGATGAAGTCGAGGCAAACACACATAACACGACTCTCAGCGTGAAGAGGGTGTGTGCAAAGATGAAGAGAAAGGCTTTAAAGTGCGTGTGAGAAGGCTTACGGTGAAATTTGCCAAAGAAGACTTCTATATCTTTAAAGTGGATGAAACTCGGCTCTCGCAGGTACAAAAGTAGCTATATGTGAGCTCACAAGTGTTTAAAATGGGAAAGCACTCAGTATATTGCAAGTACGGAGCAAATTTGACAGGGCTTCCTCGCTCTTTCTCTCTTCAAAATGGCCACCCCAAGCCCTCTATTTATAGAGGGGGCTAGTCAGTGTACTTGCGACCCGTACCCAGCAGTGTACTGAGGCGACTGGGTTGCCGGGTTTCTCGGGTCGTCGTCTCGTAGCGTGGTCGTGCACATAGGCCTTTGTAATGTCAGCTCGAACTTTTAGAATTGCAATCCGGGCATCCAACTGAGGTATATAGGACCAATTTCGGACCGTCGTTGTTGAGAGTTGTACAATGGCATGAGATTAGAGTTTGTACGAAGTCATTGAAATGGGACGATGCCCTCCGATCTTCAAGCTTCAAATTCTATCCATTACCCCGCATAAGTAGTTTCAGGATTGGTTTTCCTTGATTCTTGTGGGACATCATTGTGTAGAGATGTGTGTATGAAATGTTGAGACGACGTGATGTGTCTTTAGAGTGGCGAGATGATGCCTTGGCCCCTCACCGGAGTTATTGCTAGTTTGGGCTGATAAAGCAGACGTTGCTCAAGGTTATTGCTGAGATTGGACTGCTGCAAGTGTTGAATGTCCTCAATGTCAACTCTGAGGTGTGCCTGTCCTCCAAGTGTTATTTCTGGGTTGATACTGGGTATCTCATTGTGAGCTTGAGATTGAAGGCGATTGCATTTGAAACAAGCATTTCCGGGGTTATCATAGGGCTCGCATTCCTTGGGGTGATCAACAAGGTTGGTAGTTATTCCAATGATTGGGACTGAGACTGGATACCTCGGGGTTATCTCTGAGATTAATCGTTCTTCTCCGGTGTGTGTTCTGGTATTAGATCTGCATGCCTCGGGTTTATCTCCGAGGTTAGAGTTGTTTCTCCCAATGTGTGCTCTGGGGTTGATGCTGAACTTCCGGTAGTATCCGGAATGGATATGAACTGTCTTCCAGGGTTCTCTCTTGAAAGACAAATCTGTCCTCCTGCAATATTAATGACAGGTGTGTAGAAAATTTCGAGTGTCTACAGGTATATGTAAAGGAAAAACTAACTCCCTCAACTTGAATATTTTAGGGCAAAAAGATTGGGTGGGCATCTTGTGATTGGTAGAGGATGGCGACTTTCAAGCAAAAAAAGGACTATATAAGCCACACCTTAACCTTTTAATTTGGGCATAAGGAGGCGAACGGAGGAGGCTTGATTTGGATTTAATTTGGTTGTTTGATAAGTTACTCTCACACCCACTATGTATTTTACTCACACACATACACCCACCCACTGTTATACTCACTCACACACACATTATCACACACATACATACATATAATATACACACACCCATTGTCAATTAATTGTGTCTGTGTGTGTTCGTATGCACATATGGTGAGTCTTTTAGGTCCAAATTCTTGCACATAAATCAGTTTGTCCTATATTGCTTTGATATTTTGTATGTGTGTTTTAATTAATCTTTAAGGGTTTATGATTTTCAATATACATCACAAATTGTCTAATGAGAGTTCCTTTTGAGAGTTCAAAACTTGATTACCTTTATTAGCAATTGGCCTACCTTTTGATATATTTTGTTTGAAGTTTTAAGTATGTTCTAAAAATGTCAGTTCATCAATATTAATGTTATTGCCCATACTTGACCATCCATTTTAGCCCGTCTATTGCTCTCTGTGCACATGTCTTTGCATTCTTTGTTATCATTTGTCAAATATCAAAATCTATGGCTTTTACAAATTGGAAAATGTAGTTTCTGAGATGTTTGTGTCAAATTTTGGTCGTCGATTATAAATAATAAGAACTAGTGGTAACTCTTCTTGAAAAGATATGTAAGAGGTGAGTTACTCTTATAATTCTATTAAAACTCATATGTCGCTATATATTCGCAATTATAATTCATTCAAAATTATCACAATACATAATAGAATAAATTAATCACTAACTAGTCCAAAAGTAAACTCACGTCCTATACCAATTATTACTATATATATATATATATATATATATATATATATATATATATATATATATATATATATACAGAGAGGTGTCCACTCGGCTTTATGGAACCACCCCAACTTATAAATTATCCAATGATTCTATTTGATGTAAATTTCTACTTGACATTTTCAATCATCGAGTTTTCTCTTGATCGAGTTTGTCATAGTCACTTGCTACACATTTAGCTTACTTATCAAGATTCTTTAAGATTAAATTTTGCAAAATATGTTCTCTCGTCAACTTTGCAATATGGTTCGATTTTTGCTGACTCACATCACTTGGGTCTTGTCTTTCTTTATTTATGAGTTGCTTGGATGGGGGATCTGTGCTTTTATTTTAATGAGCATCAACATTAGTGGTTGAGTGTCTTTGGTGGTGAGTTCAAGTATCATTGTGTCCAAGATTCATTGCTAGACTACTAATTTCCTATTTTTCGTGCAAAAACTATTTAGAAGGGTTTAGAAGGGTGTGGATATGCTTATATGTAAGCGAAATAGCGACCGCTTAGCTGGGGGTTTTTGTTCTTAAAAGGAACAGTTGAAGATTGAGAACCTTTACAACAATCAATAATGACTATTTCTAGTGGTATTGGTCATTGAGGATTCAATAGGAAAGTACTAGTTGGCCCCATTAGAGCCCATCAGCTTGACTTCAACTCTAGCTATCAACCAGTGCATTAGAAAGGAAGAAAACATTGAGGAAAGGCAACGTAATTATTATCGAGAGTCACCTCTTGCTTGGGACTAGCTACTGGCTAAAGCACTAGTGAAATAGGAAATGTCACATAATTATAGGCGTCGAGTGAATTTTCTCAAGGTTGAGAGAAATTTCTTAAATCGATTGGCATTGCTAAAGAAAACTACACAATTATGCACCTTGATCTTTCTTCCTTGAAAGTGTTACGTAATTTGTAGATTCCTTTAAGCGTTCAGAGGAGACCAATTGATGCGCTAGTATGCAACGCTTCCATTTACTTGCCAACCGCAAAAGATCCAACTTATCTGGTGAAGGATTTGAAGTAAGCATTGGCACGAACCATCTTGGACACTTCCTCCTCACACATTGTTTGTTAGATGACATGAAAGAATCGGACTATCCATTTAAATGCTTCATCATTGTTGGCTCCATACTTGGTACTAGTTTTGGTTAAACATTTAACAATTGCAACGATTGGATATGCGACTTTACATTCGGATGACCTAGTTAACAAATTTATCATAAGATCTTAAAGACTATCGGTCTCTCACTATGGGTAAAATTCAACATCAAGTAGTCCACACCTAAAAGCTCACTGAAGCGGAACTTCACCGCATGACTTAAGCATGAAAATTTAAATCCTTGTGTCTAAGAAGAGCATTTGATGATGTTAAATGGCAAGTAGGAACCCAGAGCCCCCACTACTAATTTAGTTTCTAGTAACAATTGAAAAACATGGTTTTGTGATACTAGTATTCAAGCCAATAGTTCGGGTCCAAGATGTAGGATGTACATCTAAAAGGTGTTTGATGGAAGCTGTTGAAAGCGTCCACAATAAAAAAATATTGGATGATAAATAACAACAATATGTATGGTGTTGATATATTGGCATAATATCTCTATTTTATCAAAAAATTAATATTTGTTTTTTTTTTGACTTAAAAGTGACTTCTTCTTCCAAACATTAGGTATAACAATATTAGATGTTGATACATTTCTCAAAGACCTATTGATTGGCGGTGAAGTGAATAATTCGGTGTAGTTGTATTGGAAATGCATGTGGAGTTCAACATTAGTGTAATACAACATTTGATTTTATTTTCTACTAATAATGTTCAATTGAAGAATAGCTTATGTACATCTATAATATTCATAGAGCTCCTCAACTTTCATCCTTGTGCACATTTAATGAGATATTCTCTCAAAAAGAGGTCAATGAAAAAAGCAACTCAATCCTGGGAATTATTAAGAATCTTTACATCGATATTATAGCAATGAACTACTACATGCATCTTTGAAAAGCAAGATGCCATTAATGTGTAAGTTAAACCATTCATCACTCTTAATCATATCTTTAATTATTTACGTAATGTTAGGCTATTTGTGTGTTATTTCATGTTATTTAAATTTTCTGTCTATTCAAAAGTTATGATATTTCTTTATAGGCGAGATTGTGTGAAATATCCGATTAATAAAATCACTTTTATATCATCCGAAGATGAATATGAATTTAATTTGTGTGGATGGTCCTTTTCTTTATATAAATATAACTACACACTGTAGCGAATTGCATTTTTCCCGAGTAAATAAAATAAGAATTTACTGGAATAAATTTTTATTTTTTATTTAAGTATGTGTTATTATATTGCATATATTATCATATACAGTATAATATGTGATAGGGTGATATGTCAAGTATAATGATTGATATTTATTATATTTAATAAATACCCTTTACTTTGACGTAAATGATTTAATAATATTTTATCCGAATTTTTGAAGTGCATTTTAGTATATTTAAAATAAAGTATATAAGATGCGATAAGTAAGGAGAAGGAACACATGGGTTATATTATGTGGTAATGCAAACATAGCCTTAAGCTACCATTATCAGTTAAGTAAAATAGCAACATGAGCTGTCATTAATTTGGGGAGATTAATTTGAGTCGACTTTTCGGCAATTAGGGAGTCTCTCTCGGTTTACATATAAAGTAGCAAACTTAGATGAGCTATGCGTAGGAAGCCTTGAGTGCTTAAGCTTTGATCAGACCTCAACTTCCTTATTTTTCTTTCTCTCCTCCGTTCAAAATTAACTTCATGCTAGCTCTCATTTACATCAAGATATAATACGAGAATTCATCAAATTAGCAGATTGAAGTTATTAAAAGAAGTTGAAGAAAAATTTAGGGCAGCGTTTTAGCAAAGGAAGAAATTAAATTACCAAGGGGCTGAAGGATCGAATTCAACTTAAGGTAATTTATATATTTTTTTATATATACTGTATGAGCAGAAAATTGGTTAGCATATGATTAGATAGTAAGTTAATTGAGTTTTGTGCAACTACTTGTATAGAATAGTATTTTAGTGCATGTCAAGTATGCTCAATAGTAGAGATTTCCATGTTATTGGGTTATTTGATAATCAAAAGAATTGCTTGAATATTCATGTTTTGTTAATGTTTTGGACTGCTATTGTATGATATATAGCTAGATGAATTTAGGTTGGGCTGAGGAGACATAAGGATGGTGATATGGGTTTATGATGTAAACCAATGGCTGTGAAATTGGGAATCTAAAACTGTGCCTACCACCTGTTCAATAAGAGTTCTAAAAGAACTTTGTTAAAAAAAATTGAATATTATAACAAAGTAAAGCATGGGCCTGATTTAGTTAACACATGTGATAATAATTAGAGAGTTTAAGCTTACTAGCTTATAACGAAATTCAATTTCCAGCCAAAACGAAAGATTGGAATTCAATTTGTTAAGCTACTTTCACCCACTATTTTAGGGAGCTTATTGAAACTAAAATAGAGGTTTCATAATTTCTAAAAATATTTCCATATGCTATGTTCAATATATCTAATAATTGATATAATTGATCATAGGGGTTAGAAGTAAAAAATTAGGAAAGTAGCTATGTTGAGCATTGTGGTGGTCGCTTATGGCAAAGATCAACAACAAGCAATGATGGCAATGACTGACATGAGATGGATGGGGGGGGGTCTCTTTTTGAGCTCTCATTTGTTAAATAAGATACTTCTTTTGGTTTAACTCACATAGGCTACTGTCTTGGGTTTATATAGGTTACATGTTGCTATAATTTGTGAGCTATCATAAGGAGCGAAATCTTGCTTGGTGAAGTGTAAAGCTATCGCCTCTAAGCAGTGATGATGGGTTTAGTGGGCAAGGGTTGGGGCCTCCCTTGGGCATTCAATTAACATACTTGAATTATAAAGGGTGGATATATCACCCATATAGTAGCTAAATTTCAACATGAATAAATCTAAGTTAAACAAGTTTTTTAGTCAATATTCTTCCCGTATTTTATGTTTCTCTTATAATGAAAGTTAAGTTCCGTATCTTGAATTTTATAGGAATTGGGTTATGTTTAGTTTCATTTGTTATGCATAATTGTTTTTCTTTTTGTACAAAAACACCTTGGTCAGTTGGTGTAGTGCTACATGAGATGGCCAAAAGTATTGTTATATACTTCTTCGAAGATTAATTATTCCTTTGTCATTTGAATTTGGCCTCAAAAGGATATTTGTCTTAAATAAATATGTTTTTGACTGATTTCAGAGTCGTACTGATCGTATTGCTTTCAAACTTTTTGGAAAAGATCCTAGTGAATTCCCTCGTCTTGCGAAGTCAGGTATGTCAATATTTATGGGTAGTAACTCTATTGTCTTTGTGCATTGATTTTGGCACTAAGTGCCTCTGGTGACCTATTTGCTTTAGTTTTCTGACTTGCTATTATTTTTAAATGTGTAGGAAGACTGCTTCTACCACCTTCCTTACAATACTGGGTATCAAATTTCCGTGCTACGTTTACGGAAGACAAGGGATGAAATTATGAAGTGTACTCTCTCTATATATGTAGATATATACTTTGATTAAAGAATTGTGGTAGCTTTAGATGGTTAATTGTAAAGATAATCACTATAAGAAAAAGGCCTAACAATGACCAATACAATCCGCGACCGCATATCGCATATCCCATTTTGATAATAATAATAATAAACCGCTCATCTCATGATCGTACATTAATCTGAATTTTTATTTAACTTCAAATGACGCGTGATTCGGTCGCTAGAACAAATTTTCCTCGTAAAATTTGGCACGAAATATTGGCGCTAAGGTTTTGTGCGACCACTTAATATCAGCGACCGCATGTGGTCGCTGATAAGTCCATGTCATTAAAAATTAGCGACCGCATGCGGTCGCTGATCAAACTTAATGTTAACAGTTTCAGTCATTTGAGCAGACTGAAGGAAACAAAAGAGGGCGTAATAGAGAGAAGAGGGAGAAGGGGGAGAAGAGGGACGCTGCCATCGCCGCCGCCATCGCTGCCATCACCGCCGCTGCCCTCGTCGCCGCCACCGGTAATATCATACTATTGAAGATATCATTTAATTTGAGTAATTGAAGGTTCTTCTACAACATTTATATTGTGTTTGTGGTTTGTTTAATTGAAGCGTAGCATAAATTTACCCTATTTTTTGTTTATGCAATATGGATCCATTTATTGGGTGTTTCATCTATAAAATGCTGCTACTACATTTAGAAGCATAATAATAGGTTATGTATTTGCTGCTACTAAATTGATATGGACAGTAAAATGCGCAAGATCCATCGCATACCCTGTTAGGAAAACTTGAATAGGAATGGCAGTGACTGATCCAAACAACAGTTTGAGCTCCTTCAATATGACTAATGTCCTACAAAGTGAAAAGAAAGTATGAAATACATATTTAGTGCATTAATGTTGTGTCTGATTTTGTTAAAGTATGCCATCCAAATAGATCATATGTATGACCAGACTAGTATTGATAGAAATTTAGGATATATATGAACCATTATATTGAAATTTTAAACATACAACTGTCAGTAGATAATAATGCACTCCATGAAAAACAACATCAAGCAATATCAAACTAAAATATAATAAATTAAAATATAATTTCATATAAATATAATAAATTATAATATTAAACTAAAATATAATATCATATTAAAATATAATATTAAAATATAATATAATAAACTAAGTAGTATTTACTTAGTTTCACTACTAAATATAATTAAAATAATAAAATATAATAAATGATATACTCCCTCCATCCCATAGTTATAAACTGATTTCTTTTGGCACATAGTTTAAGAAAATCAGTTTAAGTGACAATTTTTAACAAAAATTTTCCACATATACCCCTTAATATGGAATTAATGAATAAGTTAATCACTCCTTACTTATCACACTAGAACTCTAAACTTCATTGATTAACATGTATTGACCATTAAAGTCCATAACCATAAAACTATAACCAAAGATGGAGTTTTTAATCTACATAAAATATGTTAAACTAGTAATTGTTGTTCGAGTATGATGTGTATTGTTGTTTTATTTGCAGAAGAGGTATAAATGGGAGGACACACAGGCTTCAGTGATTTAGACATTATTCTGGCAGAAGTGCGCCGTCCGCACCAAGGATAATTTGAACAAAGAACGACAAAAAGCCATTCACAATGCCGAGATCGACCATCCAGGCCAAGGAGAGGATTACATGCACGAGCATAGCCCCTGATGGTGCACCCAGTCCATATGGGCTGAGATGTGTGCCCAATGGAGAGCTGGGTGAAAAGACGAAAGACTGCCGCCACCAACAGATCAACGGGTGTACCCGATGGCGAAAAGGCTAAAGGAACATACAAGGGCGATAGTATTTCATAGTTGCAGCATATCACTGCCAGGGTACGTATTTACAAGTTTTAATATGTTTACAATCACGAATTGTAGAAAATATATCACATTTTTACTTAGTAATATTGTGCTATTTTTTGTATAGGAGTATAAGTCTCAAGGTCAGCCTATCCATTAGTTGGATGTGTACGTGGCCACTCGTGATGGTCTGCCTGATGCTATCCAGATAGCGGTAATAAGTTTTAACAACTTGATCTTGTTTATCAATGCTTACATAAATTTTTTTTAACTATTTAATTGTTAACATGATGACAGGATACTTATAAGCGTTTATTGAATGAGCGCTATCCTGAAGGCACTCCACGTCCGCCTATTGATCAAGAGTTGTGGGAGATGGCGTCTGTTGTGAAGAAGAACAACATTAAAGGTCAAGGACAACGACGACGCGCCCATCCTTCTTTGGCTCGAGTGACTCGCTACCCGATCTTCACGATCATCGAGTCATCTAATTTTGCTCATACTCTAGCTGATTGTGTGAGAGCTATATGTCAAGATTGAGATCTTCTGAAGATAGTGGGCGGGCATCTGGGGGCTCTAAGTCCTGAGGAGTTAGCTGAAGCAGTTGCGAGAACAACAACAGGATAGTGTGGGCATGACGACGAGGTATAAAATCAATTTGTTGTATATATTATCGTAATATATACCAATATCAACATATTTACTGTATTTGTAACTTGTTTTAATATTTTGTTACTGTAATTGGTGTTTTAATGAATATTGTCATGATAAATGTTTTGAAGGAAAAGGAATGCTATTTTGAGTTATTGATAGTACTTCGTAACTACTATCCAGTTATTGAAGATATGCGATTCCTACGTTTCAAGCATGCTTTTAAAATGAAATTGTTATACTTGTTGAGCTTGTTATGCTCACTCTTGCTTGAACCATATGAATGCAGCTTAGACCGAATGGATCGAAGGATTCTTTAAGGATAAAGTGAAGGCTAAAGCAAACTTGTAGATTATCTATGTAATAGTATAGGTTTGTAATGATAATATTTCATATTATGACAAGAACAAATGTAACGGTTATAAAGAACCTGGGGTATAGTAGTATTGTTTTGGAATATATACAAGACTTATTCGTTCTTTTGAGGCATTTCAATTGAATGTTTGTGTGAACTGTAGCACCGTGGAGCACCATATGTCGGGTTGGAAGAGACCCAAATTTGGGGGCGTCACAGGTTGGTATCAAAGCATTAGGTTATAAAACTTAAGGGGGGAAGTACCTTAGGCTAATAACCTCGTTAAGGAAGGAGAAGTCCGAAGAAAGTAAACTCAAGCTTTACTTAAGTCAAATGAGTTAATAAGGTATTGAGGAAACTCAGTACCGAAAGATGTAAAAGATGGAAAGTAGCCCTAAATAAATTAAATGTGATTCGTGCTTATACTATTGTGTATTATGTACTAATCAACAGGTTATGCGTTATTGTAGGATGTCGATCGATAGCTTGATGTATATAGATATACACGCGGTGAGCGAAGAAATTATGAACAGAGTAGAGCATGTACCCATGCCAATGGCTGAGGTACCATTAGTGATTGTAGAGGAGTCAGAGACAGAAAAGTATTTTTCTGAGGAAGACTACTCCGAGGGGGAAATGGATATAGCATCATATCTTAATATGATGAATGATGTGAAGGAAGGAATGGAGGTAACATCGGTTGATACGGTGGTACCTGCACTAGAGTCGTCACCTTCAGATGTAATGAGATCATTATATCTGGCAGAGCTTGACAAATATGTGCAACTGAGTGCAGTTGTGCAGAAATAGAATGAAGAGATTAGTGCTCTATGTGTAGCGAAGGAGTCTGCAGAAGCAGATTTTGAGTCTGAGCATGATGAGAAGGTGCTCATGATAAATAAGGCTAGGGATTTTAAGAAGGAGGTCGATGAGCTTCGTAAAGAACTGAGGGAGAAGGACCAGAAGATAGCACAGATGTCTTACATCTATGAGAATGCTCATAAGGATTTCAAGCTGAAAGTTGCTTGTTATTCCAATGAGTCAGGACAAACCCGTCATACGATTAGTCGGGATATTGTAGCAAAGATTGTGAATGAGAAGCACGAGGACGCTGTTATGCATTATTAATGTTAGAGTTATAGATATGTGTGTAGTGACGTAAAACCCTTTTTTGTATAAAAGGGTAGTCTTTTTGTAAATCCCAACTTGTGTGAAGTACAATTGCGGGATAGAGAGGTAATAGCTTTTGACTATGAAAACAAATTGTAAATAGTTCCAAACTATGTAGAAGCATATGAATATAAAGAAGTTTTTATTAAATGCGATTTGTATGGTATGAGTTGGTATGTGACGAATAATAATGAAGTAAGTAAATAGATAATAATGAAATTTTATTTAATTAGAAAATACCGCCAAGGAGAAGACAACATAGTCAGGAAGCGGGATCACATAATTAATGGGGTCAACACAACCCTATGCAAGAGTTCGTTAATTTATTAACGGCTGCATTTAACCAAACCGGGGTTAGAGAAACCGCAGAACCTAGAATAGCCAGATGACTACCTTTAAAGAGTTTAAAAGCATAGGTCCGCCAGAGTTTAAAGGAATGACGGACCCAATAGATTCCCAGACAGGGGTTAAAGAATTAGAGAAGGCGTTTTGTTATTACAAACGTAGGTGAGGCGCAAAAGATTCCTTTTGCAACTTACATGATAAAAGGGGAAGCCAACCTTTGGTGGGAGGCTCACCATAGTGGGGTTAGAACAGATGCGGCAACATGGGAACAATTCAAGAAGGTTTTCCTCGAGAATTATTTCCCTACAAGTATGCAAGGGAGGATAGAGATTAAGTTCATGGAACTTAAACTAGGGGACATAACGGTTCCTCAGTACGCGGCCAAATTCAATGAATTGGCAAGGTTTGTTCCACATTAAGTGGACACTGAGGAGAGGAAGGCTCGTAGGTTGGAGCAGGGCCTGAAACCCTTGCTCTATAATAGGATTTTAGTGTTACATAATGTTTTCTATGGGACCATTCTGGAGAAGGTGATTATAACAGAAGATGGTAGTGAGTCGTTGACTCAATACCACAAAGAGTGAAAGAATGAGAGCAAGGGAGAGGGAAAACCAAGGCAGAGAATGCCAGGGGCAGTATGCCAAAAAAAAGAAATAATTTTTAACTCTGAAAATACTGGAGTGGGACAAGAGGAGCCTAAGCGTAAGGTTGAAGCGTGTAAGACATATGGAAAGACTCATCTAGGAGTCGGTCTGAAAGGGATTATAAGTACCTTTAAACATTAAGGTAGAGGAGGATGAAATAACTTTCGTTAATTTATCCGTGGAAAATTTGTTTCATGAATAATTCAGGTAAGCAGGTATCAGTAGATAATCACTGTTAATGTTGAGAGAATTTGAAGAAATGTTCGGTATAAATGGGTTGATTAACCATAGAGCTATAATAAATAGTTATAAGAAAAGTGTGAATCTTTAGTTTTTCAGAAAACTTAAGATAGTAATTTATAATAATAAAACACTGAGACGCCTTTGTCGTCTAACCAGGACGTAAGTAAGTAGGATGTTTAGGAAGAGAATGAGTCGTTACGGTTGCGTATCAACTATTGTAATAGGAGTAAGTTAGTGGTTAAGAATAAATACCCATGGCCCAGGATCGATGATCTATTGGATCAGTTAAAAAGGGGCAAAGAATTTTTTTAAAATAGATTTGCGTACGGGGCATAGTCGGTTAAAAGTAAGGAAGAAGGAGGAGGTACCTAAGATGACGTTCAGAACTTGTTATAGTTATGACAAGTTTTTGGTTATGTTGTTTGGGGTTAACTAATGTACTGAAATTAGATTTTTCCGTAAGGAGCGCCGAGTAAGTCGGTGATAAACAAATAGGTTCTCATGTGAGGTGCTATGGTTGGAGGTACCATTAGCGTCACATGATTTAAGAGAAAAGTTAAGTAAGGCACCTGTATTATCTTTATCAGATAATACGTGGAATTTTTTAGTGTATCTCGATGTTTCACATAGATGACATGATTGCGTGCTCTTATAGCATAGTAATGTCATTATGTATACATCACGCCAGTTAAGGATTTTGAGAAGGTTTATCCTACTTATGATCTATAATTGGCGGCTGTAGTTTTTGAATTAAAAATCTGAAGATAGTATTTATACGGGGAGAAGTGTGAGATATACACAGACTCTAAGAGTTTGAAATATATCCTCACACAGAAGGAGTGGGATATGCGGTAGAGAAGGATGGTGATATCTTATATCATACAGGGGAAGTTAACGTAGAAGCAGACGCATTATGTAGGAAGGGTAGGGGAAGCTATTGATGTTAACGACTCAGAATGAGTTCATAACGGAGATGACAAGATCAGAGTTAGAAGTTAAATTACGGAATGAAGAGGTAGAAATGTTATTCATAATGTAGACTCAATCCACGAAATGAAACGAGTTAAGTAAGTACTACTAAGTAACGAGGAGTATAAGAAAATGGAGGAGAGGACGCAGGATAAATAAAAGACTAAGTATAGTCTTGTTTTGAAGGAAGAATTTGAGTTCCAAATAATTTTAAAAGAAGAACTAATAAAAGGAAGATCGCGTAATATGCTAGTAAGTGTTTAACTTCCAACTCATATTATTGATAGGAAGTGATAAGTTATGCAAAATAAGATAATACCTTCGGTAAAGTTGAAATGAAAGGAACCACAATGTCGAAGAGGCATTGTGGGACCTCGAGATTAAAATAAAGAAAACTTTTCCTCCATGGTGTATGTTTTATTAGCGAGATTCTGGGGACAGAATCCTTATAAAGAGGGAAGAATGTAACGCTCGAGAAAAAAATCAAATTTTTAGAAGAATTAAAATTTTATTTAATTATAAGGATTAAATGAATTTAATTGATTATTTATGGGAGCAGGCTAATTGAAGGTCGTTATATGACCTAAACATGTCAGAACATCGTAGGATTTTGGCTACGTGATAGAATTAAAGTGTTTGAATTTCCAAGACGAAAATAAAAGCTTTCCGAGAAATTTTCCGAAAAACACTATTCATGCATTTCTGCTCGGGAATTATTTTTGAACTTCCGAAAAATACGTAACGATAGAATATCGAGGTGAGATGGAATATCCAATAATATTTCAGTTATGAAAATAATAATATTTCGCCTGTGGACTTAAAACCTAAGGTTTAGGGAAAGTGACTTCCGAGAAGGAATTTAAAACGCTTAAAATGAATTAAGCAATGATCATATAATATGTAGGTATTGTACGAAGTAATGAATACGAGTATGATACGAGGTATTATACGAGTATGTATGAATTATGGTATGTCGTATATGATGAATAGGTATACGAGTTAGAATACGAGATTAATACGTAAAGTATACGTTATAAGGCTTAAAGCTAAATGTATTGGACTTGTAGGATTTATTAAGGATTATGTTAGCCAAATTATGGAAATGGTTAAGTCCAATGTGAATTAATAAGCAAGCCCAATGTTTGTTTAATTACAAGCCCAATGTACAAGCTAAGTTAGTTAAGTTAATTAAATGCAAAGCCCATATATAAGTTAAGCAAATTATGCTAGAAGCCCAAATGATTAAGTTAAAGCCCAAAGTAAGAACCAATGGGTTAAGGGTTGGTTTAAACCCATGAGGCAAACATGGATGACCCAAAGTGGTGAGCAAGTAAAGAAACTTAAGGGCTAAGTGTAGTAATAACCAAGTATACTTAATGGCCAAGTGTTGTGGGGAGGAAGTAACTTAATGATTAAGAAAAAGGAGTAAGGAGCAAGCAATGGATAAGTGTTGTGGTGAGCAAGTTTACTTGATGGCTAAGATAGTAATAGTAAGGAGGTGGATGGCTTTATGACCGTTGTGCCCTCACTTAGGATTTCTTATAAATAGAGGACTTGTTAGCTCATTTTGTGTGTTGTTCATTTCATCCCACTTATAAGTTGAGAGCTTATTTGGTTGAGAGAATAAGCACATATAAAGTTAGACTTTCCTTGTTAGCTTTTCCACCAATAACTTATAGCTTATTGGTTAGAGAGAATAAGTTAAAAAAGCTAGAAAGCTAGTCTTTTATATTTCAAGAAGCAAGAAGGAGATCAAAAGTTAAGCAAGTAATCATCAAAGGGTAAGAAACCTTGAACCATGAATCTCTTTCTCTTCATTTGTTAGAGAAGGGGGTATTGGTAGAACAAGCATGCTAAAGAATGATAGGAATGAATGGTTAACGGACTTAAGCCGTAATAAGTCATGAATAAGTCATTTATACTTATATAAGTTATGAACTTATAATGAACATATATGAACTTGTAACATGTTTATACAAATGAAGTTAGTATGATAATAAGAAACAAGAATAATGGTTAGAAGTCATTAACCATAATAAGTTATATGAAAAGAAGACATAAGTCATGAGCAATGAAAATATAAGTAATTTATATTTTTATAAGTTATAAACTCACAATGAACTAGTAATAACTTATCATGTTTATAAGTTACTGAAGCATGTATGTTAAGATGTTAGTATAATGGATTGAATCCAATTGAAATGGTTTAAAAATCTCAAGTAACGAATTTTTTCCGGAATTAACACGTTTGGACGATTATCGTCGAATTCGTGAAATTCTCGGAATGGAAGTCGAATTTTGATATTGAGCTTGGAAATGTTGGTTTCCAATGGAGACAAGTCTTATTTGGCATTATAGAGTTGCAGACTCAAAAATGGTCGTATTCCGACTTAGAACGATGAAACGAGCATTGAACGATCACGAACGTTTATCGTTTTCGTTAAAAATGGACTAATAGATAGAATTTTAGCAAACGAAGTCGAATAGATAAAATTCTTGCATGAACACGTAGAATACGTAATTTGTGAACCGTAGGCTCTTGAATGAGCCAATTCAGATTTATAACGAAGAAATTAGGAGCATAGGAATCTCACTTAAAAGAAAATCTGTCAAAATTGTCTGATACACAGAGTCGGCAGGGAATGATGTAACATTCCAGAATTTTATAAATTGTTATTGAATTATATAAGTATTTAATAGATGTATTTATTGTTAAATAAATAAGTGTTCAAATTTTGATTCGATGTGGTTAATTATTTGTTAAGTAAATAATTAAGGAAATTAATTAGTATATTCTAAATTAATTTAACTATTAAGTTAGAGAGTTTTGAATAAATAAATTATTATATTTTAATTTGAGTTTATAAATTAAAATGATGTGTTAGTGGGTTAAAGAAAGTTATGATTATAAAGAAAATTATATTTTTGTGGTATTGATTTATGTGTTAAAGTAATTTAATAGATTAATAATTTAATTGATTAAATTGATTATTTAATTAAATTAAAGTGTGACAAATAACCTTGCTATAAAGGAGTTATTAAAATAAATTAAAAGAGTTTAATTTAGTTTTACCAAACATGTCTTAATGCATAATAAGTCTTTAATCTAATGATGTTTTATCAAACAAGGTATAAGGATTAATCCATTTATTTTAATTAGGTTTACCAAACAAGGTGTAAGGGTTAATGGGTTAATTTTTTTGTTAACTAGCCAAACAAGCCTTAGGCTTTTGAAATTTCTAGCTTTTGAAATTAAATTAAATAAAATAATAATATAATATATATTTATATTATATACGTTATAACTGATAATGTAATTAGTATTAGCATTATGAAGTGTTATCAGTTTATTTTATTGCGCTTAAGTGTTAGCTAGACTACGTAATTTGGCATTTGAGTTTAGCTAAGAACTAAGAAGAGAGAAGATAAGAGTTTGAGAGTTGAGAGAAAGATTGAGAAGAAGCTTAGGACTTTTCAAGCAATTCCAGTGTGTTTAACAAGATTGTTATCAAGTAAAAAAAGGTATGTTCTACTAATTTGACATTATTTGTGAGTATCTCGGTATAATTGCTATACTCTGTGAATTATACTTCTTCCAAATTTTGTTATGTAACTTAGTTATGATGATTACATGTGTATATGATGATTATATGTTATGTTTAAACAACAATTGTATGCTAATTTTGGTTTGTAGTAGAAGAAAATTTCTACAGTGTATGTTTATATGCATTTTTCATATGTTCATGAAAAGTATCAATTTTAGTGGCCAATTCATATGAGAAATTGTAAATTGAAGTTAGTATTTGGTAGTTCATTGATATACAAGCATAATGTAGTTCGAAGGAGATGATTTAGTCAAGTAATGAAATTACAGTGATGATTTTTAGGGATGGATATCAAAAAATGGAGTTTTTTATGAAAAAACTTGAAATTTGAGAAATTAAAATAGCTTTAGTTAGTGTTAAATTGTTCTAATTGATTGTAAATGTGAGCAATCATATTTATGATAGTTGTGTATTTATCTTACGTGTTATTATCACTGTTTGTTGAGTGAAATTTGTGTTTGTTGGGCTAAAGTCGGCTACTGTTCATCATCCTCTATGCGTCTGTCAATCACGAACATACTGCTGCAATTTGTTTAGTTAGTAAAAACAAGCAAGTAGCAATGCTTGGGTCCCAAGCCTTTTGTAAATGGCGCTTCACACGCCATACAATTGGTTTGAGATTCTGATTTTCCGTTGTTGTTGCAGTCTTGAGTTAGCATCATGGCAGGGTCTGAAAGTGTGTTAGCATGCTAAAAGTGTAATGTTAAGGTTATTATAACATAGTGAATTAAGATTAGTAAGTTCAAAGTTGTAAAATGGTTAGTAAATTGGGAATGCGTTTTGTGGTAACTTAGTATGCATAATGAGAGTTAATCAAGTGTTGTGAATTAAAACACTTAGAGTTTCTGAAATGTGAATGGGATTGAATATGTTATGATATGATTAGCCTATCTAAAAGGTATTGTGGTTCCAAAATTATGTGTAGGTAATCGTGAGTTTAACTTTATAGCTTACGCTCAAGGCAAGTTTCTAATCTATTATTTTGTTAATTCAATTACTGTTTTCAATTCGATTACAATATAATGATGTAAGTTATTCTGGAGCAAGTTATTCTTGTATTTAACTTGTTGTTTAGCATGCACAACTATATATACTAATGTCGAACATTTCTGTCGTTCAAATGGCTATGCATGCTTAGTATTCAATTCTAATTAACATTGGCTTAGAATTGTTCAAGCAAGATGTGCTATAGTTATTAAAACTGTATGCTATTAGATTATTCCTAAAGCATGACTTTAGTTTACTATGATTGATTCAATCACGATTATTCTATAGTATAATGTTATTGGTTTTATTCAACTAATCCTTAGTTGATGTTCGTTGAATTCCAAATTACCTTGAAAGCTTATCCAAACCAAACTTCCTTTGGTGCGGACTTGTACTCTAAATACTGAGATGAACAACCCTATTGTTATGATTAGGGGTTAACTTACGCATAGAGTTAAAATGTTTGTGCACAATATATTGTACGAAGGGCTGATCCCCCTAAGTACGAGGTCCTTATAGTCTTATGACTGTTAAAGTTGGAGTTGAAAGATTACTTGCAACTGTGGACGTAGTTCATGGTCTTACGACCCTCAGTGATGTATATTTTCCATATTTTGGAATTTTAGTTTCTGATTATTGTTGATAGAGTACTATTGACTTTTGGTGAACCTATTTCGACAGTTATTATTGTTATACTCTTGTTGATTCCATATTATATCCAGTGAGCAATTGTTTTGCTCACTCTTGCATATTTATAAACTCATTGCAGCTAAAGAAGAGAAGGTAGGTGAACCTTCGACTAACAAAGGAAAGGGAAAAATGTACAAATGATGAAGACTTGTAATTTTTACTTTGATTAAGACGTTAGACTTTTATTATGATAATCTTAGACTTTGTTTTTAAAGAAGTTATGTAATGTCGTCCGCATTTGAATGATGATTAAAGATTAGATAACCTGGGATATTTTTATTTAAGTTTAATCCTGTATGGGCAGGATTTATTATTCAATTTTATTATGATTGGGTAGTTAGAAATGAATGTTTTGATTAAGTGAACACCAAATCTTGTGAAAATGAAGTAGCAGGATTTGATGTATAGGGTGTTTAAACCATTCTTAGGCAAGTTTGTAGTGGTATTCATCGACGACATTCTAGTGTATTCCAAAACTCAAGAAGAGCACGTGGAACACTTACGTTTGACATTGAAAACACTAAGAAAGGAAAAGTTGTATGCAAAATTCTCTAAGTGCGAATTTTGGCTCGACTGTGTACAATTTTTGGGGCATGTGATTGACAAAGATGGGATTTCAGTGGATCCGTCAAAAGTGGAAGTTGTGATTAATTGGGAACAACCAAGAACACCATCAGAAGTGAGGAGTTTCTTGGGACTGGCTGGTTATTATAGAAGATTTATTCAAGATTTTTCTAAGATAGCCTCTCCGCTAACAAATTTGACAAGGAAAGCTGTAAAATTCGTTTGGACGGAGAAATGTGAATAGAGTTTCCAAGATTTGAAGAAGAAGTTAAGTGTGGCACCTGTGTTGGCATTACCAGATAATACAGGAAATTTTGTGGTGTATAGTGATGCCTCACACAAAGGGTTGGATTGTGTTCTTATGCAGAATGGCAAAGTTATTGCGTATGCATCAAGACAACTGAAGGATTATGAGAAAGGGTATCCGACTCATGATTTAGAATTGGCTGCAGTTGTATTTACTTTGAAGATATGGAGACACTATCTTTATGGAGAGAAATGTGAGATCTACACAGACCAAAAAAGTCTAAAGTATATTTTCACTCAGAAGGATTTGAACATGCGTCAAAGAAGGTGGATGGAATTGATAAAATATTATGATTGTGAAATCTTTTATCATCCCGCAAAGCGAATGTGGTGGCGATGATGCTTTAAGCGAGGAAAGGTCGGGAGAAGTTGATCTTTGATAACAACTCGGGAGGAGCTCATTTCAAAGAATGACAAAGCGGAGTTGGAAATTATAAAAGTTGGTCCAACTTTAGTGGACAAAGTGGACAAAGTGAAGAATGCTCAACTACAAGATGAAGAGTGTGGACAAAGTGAAGAATGCTTAACTACAAGATGAAGAGTGTGGGAAAATCAAAGAGATCTGATTGAGAAGGAAAGGTCGGGAAAAGTTGATGCTGATAACAACTCAAGAGGAGCTTATTTAGTAATGACAAAACTGGAGTTGGAAATCAAATTTCCAAAAGAATCTGATGAACAACTATTCCAGATAGAAGCTAGTCCAACTTTAGTGGACAAAGTGAAGGATGCTCAACTACAAGATGAAGAGTGTGGGAAAATCAAAGAGAATCGATTGAGGTAGTGATGTAAAATACAAGATTGATCTAGAAGGACTACTACGGTTCGAGGAAGAATCAAGGTTCTGAACACCAGAGTGAAAGAAGAAATTTTGACCAAGCTCATAGCTCAAGATATTCAATTCATCCGGGAAGCACGAAAATGTATCAAGATTTGCTTTTTACATTTTTGGTGGCGAATATGAAAAAGGAAGTTGCAGAACGAGAATCGTGAATAAAATGCTTGACATGTCAAAGAGTAAAAGCCGAACATCAAAGACCCAACGGATTACTCCAACCGTTGGAAATACCGGAATGGAAGTGGGAATACATCACGATGGATTTTGTGGTGCGTCTTCCAACTACTCAGAGGGGATGCGATGCGATTTGGGTGATAGTGGACAGACTGACAAAATCAGCGCACTTTTTACCAATAAATATTAGATTCAATCTTGATAAGTTGGCAAGATTGTACATTAAAGAGATCATTTCGAGGCATGGAGTGCCAGTATCAATTGTGTCCGATAGAGATCCGCGATTCACGTCTAATTTCTGGAAGAGACTACAATAATGCATGGGGACATAGTTGCGAATGAGTACAACTTATCATCCACAAACAGATGGCCAAAGTGAATGAACAATTTAAACATTAGAAGATATGCTAAGAGCATGTGTCATGGACTTTAAAGGAAGCTGGGAAGAACAATTATCGTTTATGGAATTTTCTTACAACAACGATTATCACATGAAACATCGCAGCATGCCACCATACGAGGCATCATGACGTGAAAAAGTGCGAGAACTCCTCATCTTTGGGATGAAGTCGGTGAACGTCAATCGCTGGGGATAGGAACTAGTGCAACAAACTGCTGACGTTGTCAAACTCATCAGGACAAGATTGGTAGCAGCTCAAGACAGACAAAAAAAGTATGCTGATCAACACAGACAAGATCGTGCATTCGACGTAGGAACTTTTGTATTCCTAAAAGTTTCTCCTTGGAAAGGGAAAATTCATTTCGATAAAAAGGGAAAGCTAAGCCCGAGGTTTATTGGACCCTTTGAAGTGCTGCGAAGAGTGGGAGAAGTGGCTTACGAGGTAGCTCTACCTCTAGAGTTGGAAAACATTCATAATGTTTTTCACATTTCGGTGTTATGACTATATAAGTCCGATTACAAACACGTTATCGAGTACGAACCATTGCAGTTTGAGAAAGACTTGTCCTATGAAGAGGTTCCTATCCAGATAGTCGATAGGAAAGAACAAGTGCTCAGGAATAAAGTGATACCTTCTGTGAAGGTAATTTGGAGGAACCACAGTGTCGAAGAGGCTACGTGGGAACTCGAAGCTGAAATGATGAAGAATTACCCTGAGTTGTTTGTTTAATCTATGTCTTCGATTCTGGGGACATAATCTTTGTAAGTAGGGGAGAATGTGACGAATGAATTGTTTGAATTGTGATTCTGAGGACAGAATCCTTGTAAGGAGGGAATAATGTAACATTCTAGAATTTTATAAATTGTTATATGAAATATTTATTGAATTATATAAGTATTTAATGGACGTGTTTATTGTTAAATAAATAATTGTTCAAATTTTGATTCGATGTGGTTAATTATTTGTTAAGTAAATAATTAAGGAAATTAATTAGTATATTCTAAATTAATTTAACTATTAAGTTAGAGAGTTTTGATTAAATAAATTATTATATTTTAATTTGAATTTGTAAATTAAAAGGATGTGTTAGTGGGTTAAAGAAAGTTATGATTATAAAGAAAATTATAATTTTGTGGTATTGATTTATGTGTTAAAATAATTTAATAGATTAATATTTTAATTGATTAAATTGATTATTTAATTAAATTAAAGTGTGACAAATAACCTTGCTATAAAGAGTTTAATTTAGTTTTGCCAAACATGTCTTAATGCATAATAAGTCTTTAATCTAATGATGTTTTATCAAACAAGGTATAAGGATTAATCCATTTATTTTAATTAGGTTTACCAAATAAGGTGTAAGGGTTAATGGGTTAATTTTTTTGTTAACTAGCCAAACAAGCCTTAGGCTTTTGAAATTTCTAGCTTTTGAAATAAAATAAAATAAAATAAAATAATAAAATAATATATATTTATATTAAATACGTTATAACTGATAATGTAATTAGTATTAGCATTATGAAGTGTTATCAGTTTATTTTCTTGCGCTTAAGTGTTAGCTAGACTACGTAATTTGGCATTTAGGTTTAGCTAAGAACTAAGAAGAGAGAAGAGAAGAGTCTGAGAGTTGAGAGAAAGATTGAGAAGAAGCTTAGGATTTTTCAAGCAATTCCAGTGTGTTTAACAAGATTGTTATCAAGTAACAAAAGGTATGTTCTACTAATTTGACATTATTTGTTAGTATCTCGGTATAATTGCTATACTCTATGAATTATACTTCTTCTGAATTTTGTTATATAACTTAGTTATGATGATTACATGTGTATATGATGATTATATGTTATGTTTAAACAACAATTGTATGCTAATTTTGGTTTGTCGTAGAAGAAAATTTCGACAGTGTATGTTTATATGCATTTTTCATATGTTCATGAAAAGTATCAATTTCAGTGGCTAATTCATATGAGAAATTGTAAATTGAAGTTAAAATTTGGTAGTTCATTGAGATACGAGCATAATGTAGTTCGAAGGAGATGATTTAGTCAAGTAATGAAATCACAGTGATGATTTTTAGGGATGAATATAAAAAAATGGAGTTTTTTTTATGAAAAAACTTGAAATTTGAGAAATTAAAATAGCTTTAGTTAGTGTTAAATTGTTCTAATTGATTGTAAATGTGAGCAATCATATTTATGATAGTTATGTATTTATCTTACGTGTTATTATCACTGTTTGTTGGGCTAAAGTCGGCTACTATTCATCAGCCTCTCTGCGTGCAATCGAATCTAAGGTTGATTCTTGTCTTGTTACAGTAAAAATGGCGCAATTGCTTGCCACGGTCCCAAGCCTTTGTATGGCCCAGCTGCGCCATACACTGGTTTGAGATTCTGATTTTTCGTTGTTGCTGCAGTCTTGAGTTAGCATCATGGCAGGGTCTGAAATTGTGTTAGCATGCTAAAAGTGTAATGTTAAGGTTATTATAACATAGTGAATTAAGACTAGTATGTTCAAAGTTGTAAAATGTTTAGTAAATTGGGAACACGTTTTGTGGTAACTTAGTATGCATAATGAGAGTTAATCAAGTGTTGTGAATTAAAACAGTTAGAGTTTCTGAAATGTGAATGGGATTGAATATGTTATGATATGATTAGCCTATCTAAAAGGTATTGTGGTTCCAAAATTATGTGTAGGTGATCGTGAGTTTAACTTTATAGCTTACGTTCAAGGCAAGTTTTCTAATCTATTATTTTGTTAATTCAATTACTGTTTTCAATTCGATTACAATATAATGATGTAAGTTATTCTGGAGCAAGTTATTCTTGTATTTAACTTGTTGTTTAGCATGCACAACTATATATACTAATGTCGAACATTTCTATCGTTCAAATGGCTATGCATGCTTAGTATTCAATTCTAATTAACCTTGGCATAGTATTGTTCAAGCAAGGTGTGCTATAGTTATTCAAATTGTATGCTATTAGATTATTCCTAAATCATGACTTTAGTTTACTATGATTGATTCAATTACGATTATTCTATAGTATAATGTTATTGGTTTTATTCAACTAATCCTTAGTTGATGTTAGTTGAATTCCAAATTACCTTAAAAGCTTATCCGAACCAAACTTCCTTTGGTGCGGACTTGTACTCTAAATACTGAGATGAACAACCCTATTGTTATGATTAGGGGTTAACTTACGCATAGCATTAAAATGTTTGTACACAATACATTGTATGAAGGGCTGATCCCACTAAGTACGAGGTCCTTATAGTCTTATGACTGTTAAAGTTGGAGTTGAAAGATTACTTGCAACTGTGGACGTAGTTCATGGTCTTACGACCCTCACTGATGTATATTTTCTATATTTTGGAATTTCAGTTTCTGATTATTGTTGATATAGTACTATTCACTTTTGGTGAACCTATTTCGACAGTTATTATTGTTATACTCTTGTTGATTCCATATTATATCTAGTGAGCAATTGTTTTTCTCACTCTTGCATGTTTATAAACTCATTGCAGCTAAAGAAGAGAAGGTAGGTGAACCTTCGACTAGCAAAGGAAAGGGAAAAATGTACAAATTATGAAGACTTGTAATTTTTACTTTGATTAAGACGTTAGACTTTTATTATGATAATCTTAGACTTTGTTTTTAAAGAAGTTATGTAATGTCGTCCGCATTTGAATGATGATTAAAGATTAGATAACCTGGGATATTTTTTATTTAAGTTTAATCCTGTATGGGCAGGATTTATTATTCAATTTTATTATGATTGGGTAGTTAGAAATGAATGTTTTGATTAAGTGAACACCAAATCTTGAGGAAATGAAGTACCAGGATTTGGGGTGTCAAAGTATGTATGGCATGACTCAAGGAAGGAATGGCGGCGCCACACGTCATGTGAGACAGGAGATTAGCCCCTCGATGGCTGGAAATGGCAGTCACGCCAATTACACTAAGTATGGCGCCACACAATGTGCAGTGATCAAAATTTAGGAACCAAAAAGCCTGTGCCAGCAGTCATGCAAGCCCAAGAGGAGAAGCTAGCGCAGCAACGCCACCACTAGGTCATGCACAGTAATAATAGATTACAAGGAAATAAAGATAAGTGATTAGTAATGAACTAATACATTAGTAAACTTAATGTAGCATCATTATAAACCTTAAGTAATACACTAAAGGTTAAAGATAAGTTGGATTTGAACATAAATGGTATGCAATGAATGTACTTAACCAATGCCGATTAAGTGTCAAGTTAATAACGTAAGGATGTTAGTAAGCCGTGAGGAAGGATAATTAACTCGAACTGAGTTGTATTAATGAAATAATTTCAGTTAAGTTATAAAAGAGAACGAAGTTGGTAAGAACGATGTAAAAGAACGACGGCAAGCTGGAACCAATAAATAACAAATTTAATACGAGATTAGATTGAGAAGAAGGGTAAGATTCTTTAGGAACTACGTATGTTCATTCATGACCTAATGTGGTATGTTATGTGATTATGTATTGTAGAGACCGTAAAGACTCAAAGGAAACGTAATTTTACTATAGCAGACGCTAAAGGCAAGTTTTTCTTAAACGCTTGTCTAAACTTCGTGTTAGTTAAGTTTTTAAATGATTCAAGTTATGAGATGCATGAATGGTTTTATGAAAGAGTTGATTGATTTCTTTACAAGTTTTCCATATATAATTGATAACGCTATCCTACGCCAATTGTTTAGTACAGATTCAAGGTAAGCCTGAATATAAATAAACAAATGTATTTTCATCGAGTATTCGATGGGCACGTGAGGTTTCCACAACTTAAACGTATACACGTTTAATGAATGTAGTGTTGATCAACATAGAGTACTATAGGCTGATCACCTAGAAGTGCTCGTAAGATATGCCGGACATACGGACTTCATGCCAGGTTGTCCTTTTCAAAGAAATTATGAAACATTCATGGTCTTTGACCATAATTGGTGTTTTACTGAATATTGTCATGATAAAATGTTTTTAAGGAAAAGGAATGATATTTTGAGTAATTGATAGTACTTCGTAACTACTATCCATTTATTGAAGATATGTGATTCCTATGTTTTAAGCATGCTTTTAAAATGAAATTTGTTGTACTTGTTGAGCTTGTTATGCTCACTCTTGCTTGAACAATATGAATGCAGCTTAGACCGAATGGACCGAAGGATTCGTCAAGAATAAATTGAAGGCTAAAGCGAACTTGTAGATTATCTATGTAATAGTATAGGTTTGTAATGATAATATTTCATATTATGAAAAGAACAAATGTAACGGTTATAAAGAACCTGGGGTATAGTAGTATAGTTTTGGAATATATACAAGACATTTGTTCTTTTGAGGCATTTCAATTGAATGTTTGTGTGAACTGTAGCACCGTGGAGCACCATATGTCGGGTTGGAAGAGACCCGAATTTGGGGGCGTCACAATAACTTCTTTGAAGATGAGTTGAGAAGAAGAGTAAGCTAAAATTTTGAGGACGAAATTCCGTGAAGAAGGGGAGAATGTGAGGACCCGGGTATTGGTGTGGTTTTAGAAATTCTGAGGACAAAATTTTTATTAGGAGAGAAGAATATGACAACCCAGAAATTCGGTTTGTCCAGAATTTAAGTTTAAAGAATTAGTTATTAATAAAGTGAATTTTTATTAATACTATTTTGTGCTTATATGTGTTTATTAATCGTTCTATAACCTAGGATGATTATAAGTCGGGAGGATTCTGGCTACGAACTAGACTGAACGAATAAGAATTTTCAAGACGAAAATAAATTTTTTTCAGGAACAAAATATTTTTCGGGGAAAAGGACAAAATATGCATTATTCACCCGACAAAACCCTAAGGGTTAGGGTTTGAATAACCTAAGCCTTTTCGGGAGTTCGGTATGTCAAAATGACATTCCGTTAAAAGATTTGACGATAATGTATTGTGAAAAGTTAAGTAAGTCGATACAAGTTTTTCTCGAAAAACATGCAGAAATCGGACGAAATAAAAATGACGAAAAGTATTGCTATGTACTTTTCATCTGTTTAGCTACGTTAGGGGAAAACGTGAAGGAAAATGCTTAACGCCAAAAAGTGTTTTTCAATTTTTCAGAAATCCGAAGAATACGTAAAAGTTAATCGGTAAAAGACAGACGAAATATCCAAAAATATTTGGATTCCGAGAATCGCAGTTTTTAAAACTGTCAGACGAAACCCAAAAGACGGAACCACGAAGCTTCCAAGGGAAGCTACGTGATTAGTAAGGAGGTGTATTAAGGTGGTGGGAATAGTATGGAGGTGTGAATAGTAAGGAGGTTTGAGGGCGAAATGATTATTTTGCCCCTAGCTTGGTTTTCTATAAAAGAAAGCTTAGATTTCATTTTTATAGGATTTTGAAAATCCTATAAGACTTGAGAGAGAGAGAGAGAGAGCTCGGATGAAGAGGGAGAAGGAAGAGCATGAGTGTAACGCCCCGAGAAAATTGGATTTTTGAGAATTAAATTTTTATTTTTATTAAATGAATTTAATCAATTATTCACGGAGCATGCTAATCGAACGTCGTTCTCTGGCCTAGAAATGTCAGAACATCGTAGGATTTTGGCTACGTGGTAGAATTAAAGTGTTTGAATTTCCAAGACGAAAATAAAAGCTTTCCGAGAAATTTTTCAAAAAACACTATTCACGCATTTCTGCTCGGGAATTATTTTTGAACTTCCGAGAAATACGTAACGATAGAATATCGAGATGAGATGGAATATCCAATAATATTTCAGTTATGGAAAACGTAATATTTCGCCTGTGGACTTAAAAATCTAACGTTTAAGGAAAATGATTTACGAGAAGGAAATGTAATGCGATTAATGAATTAAGCGATGATCGTATACTACGTAAGTATTATACGAAGTAATGATTACGAGTATGATACAAGGTATTATACGAGTATGTATGAATAATGGTATGTCGTACATGTTGAATTAGTATACGAGTTAGAATACGAGATGAATACGTGATTATACGTTATAAGGCTTTAAGCTCAATGTATTGAATTTGTAGAATTGGTAGGATTTGTTAAGTATTATGTGAGCCCAAGTCTTGAATGGTTAAGTCCAATGTGAATTTATTAATGTAAGCCCAATGTTTGTTTAATTACAAGCCCAAGGTAATTTAATGTGCAAGCCCAATGATTAAGTAAGTTAATTAAGCTAAGGCCCAAAGTAAATATCCAATGGGTAAGAACCATGGAGCAACCCATGGATGATCCAAGGTGATGAACAAGCAAACTTAGAGTCTAAGTAAGTGTGGTGAGCACACAAAGTGCTTAAGTGATGAACAAGTAGACTTAATGACAAAGATAACTTAATGGCTAAGATAAGTGGTGAGCAAGTGTTGTGATGGCCAAATAAAAGTTGTGGAGGGCAAGTTAACTTAAGAGCTAGGTAATGAATAGTAAGGAGGTGGATGGTTTAATGACCATTGAGCACTCATATAGGATTTCCTATAAATAGAGAAGCCTCACTTCATTTGTTGGTTGTTCAAATTTCATCCAACTCCTCTCAAGCTAAACAACTTATTTGGTTGAGAGAATAAGCTAGAAAAGTAAGAAAGCTAGTCTTTCATATTTCAAGGATCAAGAAGGAGATTTAAGATTGAGCAAGGCATAGTCAAGTGACTATCAAAGAGTAAGTGATCCTAAGCCATGATGTTCTTTCTCTTCTATTAGTAGAGAAGGGGGTATTGGTAGAGCTAGTATGTTAAGGAATGATAAACCAAAGGGCTTAAGTCTTAATAAGCCGTATAAATCATGAATAAGCTAGTCGTAATCATTTAAGTTACGAACTTGTGAAGAAAAATAATGAAAGTATAAGGACTTGTAAGAAGTGGTAATATGTTTACATTAAGAAGTTAGCATGATTAATAAGAGGTAAGAATAAGGATTAAAGGGCTTAACTTATTAATAAGTCATAAGCAATGAAATTAAGTATGTTATACTTTAATAAGTAGTTTATAAGTTTATGAGTTTTAAACTGATTAAGAATAATTAATAACTTATCTTGGATATAAGTTAACGAGCATATATGTCAAGATGATAGTATAATGGATTGAATCCAAGTGAAATGGTTTTAAAATCTCAAGTAACGAAGTTTCGCTGGAATTCACACGATTAGACGACGATTGTCGAATTCGTGAAATTCTCGAAATGGAAGTCGAATTTTGATATTGAGCTTGGAAACATTGGTTTTCAATGGAGACAAGTCGTATTTGTCATTATATAGTTGCGAACTCGAAAATGGCCGGATTTCGACTTAGAACAAAGAAACGAGCGTTGAACGTTCACGAACGTTTATCATTTTCGTTAAAAAGGGACTAATAGGTGAAATTTTAGCAAACGAAGTCGAATAGATAAAATTCTTGCATGAACGCATAGAGTACGTAATTTGTGAACCGTAGGCTCTTGAATGAGCCAATTCGGACTTATAACGAAGAAGTTACGAGTCCGGGAATCTCGCAAAGTTGAAAATATGTCAAAACTATCTGTGGCTCAGAGTCCGCGCCGCGGCGCGACTCCAAGCTTAAATAACCAGTACCAGCATGTAAGCAAAGCAAACTTTAGACATCGAAGAAACTCATGTACAAGCAATACGATAGTTAACAAAGGGACTCAGTGGCAGTACCGAAGTCCGGTCTACAAGCCCTAATGGGCGACGCCACAGTGAGGCACAACAAAGGATCATCGGCGCCGCAGCACCAGTCTTAAAAGCTAGACAATAAAGAAATGTTTACAAGTAGAAGATGAAGGGAAATTGTTGAGTAACGAACTAATGAACTTAATTAAACATTATCAAGTCATAATTGAACCCCAAGTATGATCACTTAGAGTTAAAGTAAGTCAATTGAAGATGAACGCAAACGGTATGCAATAAGCGTACTTAATTAGTAACAATCGAGTTTCGATTAAATAACGTAAGGACGTTAGTAAGCCGTGAGGAAGGATAATTAACTTGAACCGAGTTGTATTAATGAAATAATTTCAATTAAGTCATAGAAGAGAACGAAGTGGGTAAGAATGATGTAAAAGAATGACGGAAAGCCGGAACCCATAATAACAAATCTAATACGGGATTAGATTGAGAAGTAGGGTAAGATTCTTTAGGAACTATATATGTTCATTCATGACCTAATGTGGTATGTTATGTGATTATGTATTGTAGAGACTGTAAAGACTTAAAGGAAACGTCATTATACTGTAGCAGACGCTGAAGGCAAGTTTTTCTTAAACGCTTGTCTAACTTTCGTGCTAGCCAGGTTTTTAAAATGATTCACGTTATGAGATGCATGTATGATTTCAAAGAAAGGGTTGAAGCCAGTTTTAACTCGGCTAGACTAATCTTGATAGATTGACTAATTTCTTTATAAATCTTTCAATATAGAATTGCTAACGCTATCCTACGCCAACTAATTGCTACGGATTCAAGGTAAGCCTGAATATGTATAAACAAATGTATTTTCATCGAGTATTCGATGGGCACGTGAGGTTGCCACAACTTAAATGTACACACGTTTAATGGATGTAGTGTTGATCAACATAGGGTACTATAGGCTGATCACCTAGATGTACTCGTAAGCTATGCCAGACTTACAGACTTCGTGTCGGGTTGTCCTTTTCAAAGAAACTATAAGACGTTCACATCTTGAACCAGAATTGATGAATTGATGAATATTATTATTGTAAAATGTTTTGAAGGAAAAAGGAAAGCTATTTTGAAGTATTGATAGTACTTCTTAACTATCATCCAGTTATTGAAGATATACAATTCCTATGTTTCAAGCATTCTTTTAAAATGAAATTGTTGTACTTGCTGAGCTTGTTATGCTCACTCTTGCTTGAACCATATGAATGTAGCTTAGACCGAATGGACCGAAGGATTCTACAAGGATAAAGAGAAGGCTAAAGTGAACGTGTAGAGCGCCTATGTAATAGTATAGGTTTGTAATGATAATATTTGATATTATAACAAGAAAAAATTTAACGGTTATAAAGAACCTGGGGAATGGTAGTATTGTTTTGGAATATATATAAGACATATTCGTTCTTTTGAGGCATTTCAATTGAATGTTTGTGTGAACTGTAGCACCATGGAGCACCATCTGTTAGGTTGAAAGAGACCCGGATTTGGGGGCGTCACAATGAGCATGAATGATCGGATTGAAGGTGATCATGAAATAGAAAAGCTTGTGAATCGCCGACTTTGTCTAGGGGAAGAAAAATAAAGAAGAGAGGTAATCTAAAACCTAGTCGAATTTAATTTCTCGTTAAGTCTTATATATTAAAAACATAACTTAATGAGAATAATAAGTAGATGAAGTTAGAAACGATTTCATATGGTTGAAATCTTAAGAAAAAGAAGAAATAAGAAAATAGAAATTTAGTTTATAAATTTCTTAAGGAAGTATAAGATTCGTACTGAATTAGAATAATCTGAGTGAATCTTATGAATGAGTAGGTCAAAAAAGTAAGGAATGATGTTCTATAACATCAAATTCCAAGAAAAAGTGAAATCGAAATAAAAAATATCGATTAAAAATGAAGAACGAACGAAGAACACGAAGAACATTGTTGATGGACAAATTTAAAACCATCGTAGGATAATTGATGTTGATGGACAAGTTTAAAACCATCGCGTATATGTTAATTGCTTATTGCTTGGTTAGGAACGGTAGAAACGTTCATGAAGAACGGATTAAGACATAGCTATAACGAAGTTATGGAAATTTTTTTGTAAAAGACAAACGAGAATTAGAAAGTTAGTAAATGAACCCAAATGTGTAGGGTTTCATAAGAAAGTAAGAGAACGTCGAAAACGTGATTCGTGGACTCAAGAACGAATGAGTTCCGAGTTCGGATGAACGAATTACGGACAAACGAGTGAAAAATGTTAAAAGCGTAAAAAATGAACGAAGGGTGAAGATTAAGGCAATCGAATGGCACGTTAATGGATTCAGAACAAAGTTCTGTCTGAGGGGTATTGAAGTACATAAGATAAGGAAGAGAATGGCTTTAGAACGACCTCGTTCCGAGTTATAACGAAGGAGTTATTAGATCGTAAAGTACGCGTCTCAAACTTGATTCAAGACTTAGAAAATTTTCTAGGGTTTGTGCTCGGCGCAGCAGCACCAGCTAAGCCTTGGAGAGACGCCGCCACAGCGGGAATGTAATACTTGAGAATTTTCACGCATTTTTAAATGAATATATTAATGGAAATACTATTTATGTGAAAATAAGTGTTATTGATTTATGAGTTAGATAATACAATTGATTGTATTTGATCAATGCATATGTGTGAAGTGACAAAGAGATTTCTATAATGCCTTGTGTGGCCTAATGCGAAACAAAAGTAAGTTAACCCGGGAATTAGGAAGGTTAATCGGGTATGATCATGAGATTCTATATAGATAATCAATACACTCGTAGACTCGTAGCAACACTCGTGTGGACATCATTTCATGTCATACAAAACAAGTTAAGCGTAAAAACCGGCATCGCATAAATCAAGACAAGCCTGCATCCTTTGTCGAGGCATGGCATGGCCTTGCCATGGCCCCAAAGAAGATAAATTAGCGCGCATTGCACCATCACCGATTTGAGTTAGTTACTTTCTTCTGTAGCACTGAATTGGGGGACATTAATGTTATATGTGTAACATGGATGAAACCATATGATAGGAGTATATTGCAATGAAAAATTTTATGTCCGACGAGGGAATTATTAAATCATTAATTAGTATTAATTAATTATGGGAAATGGACTTCTTTGTAATTAATTAATAATGTGTGAATATTATTATTTGAAATATATAATTAATGAATATGGAAATCCATAACTACATTAATCAATTGTTGGATTAATTAATATTGGTATTAATTAATTAAGGAAGTACATGACTTATTTAACATGAATAAGTAAGTTAGTAATATAATAATAATATAATATTCACTGTTATGTGCATATGAGTGCTAATACAACTATAGTATATAGTGTAGTGTGACATTGTGTGACTATATTTTAAACTATAGTATTTTAAGTGGTAATTAATAAGGGAAGTGAATAAATTATTTAATTGACATAAATAAGTAAGTTAATAATATAATAAGGTGATAATATGGTTATAGGAATGGTAGAGATAATTATGGAACTACCTGGACAATAATATCTGACTACATTATTTTATTGCTTATATTTAATGTACATGGACTATATGATGTGGGTGTATAATCAATCCCTAAATTCTCCTTATATAGTAACACTTGGACGTTAAAACTATTTTTATGATAAAGTAACTAAATGTGTACAAGTGTAGAGCTAAGTGTTGCTAAGAATTTCTTCTTGTCCCAATTTTAGTGTCACAAAGTACATGAATAGTCACTCAATGCTATAATACATATTCTCCAAAAAGGATAAGAGCTAGGTGATGATGGCTAAGCTTGAGGGTGGTTGGCCAACCCCTGAGCAACCAGTGTTTCTTGGCATTGCACTATGAATTCAAGTTATGTGTAATACAAATTTCCAGTCCACACTCCTTCTATAAATGGCAGCCATGTTATTAGTGGTGTTGCTTGGAAATTGTCTGAGATTTTGCTAAGTAAGAGTTGAGAGCATACAAGAAATCTAAGAGCTTAGGAGTTCAGTTAGAGCAAGTGCATTGCATATTACAAAGGTATAATTCCATTTTTTGCCTTCCATTTCTGTTTCTGTTAACAGAGTTCATAAGTGTTAGAAAATTCAATTTCTTGAATTCATGGAAATGGATGTTAGTATGGTGGAGTAATGTTCATATAGTTGTTATATGACCTTACAAGCATGTTTAAACTGATAAATAAGTGTTTGGGAATGATTTCATGAGTAAATTTTGTGTTTGGGCCAAACAGTTGTTGAGGTTACTGTTTCAAGCCCTAAACCGTGCACCAGCCAAGCAAATTGCCACTTTCTTCGATTTCAGATTGGAGCCTACATTTTGCAATCTGATCCATATTAGTTAAATATTATGCCTTATAATAGTATGCAAGCATGTGTAAGGTGTATGGTAAGTATAATATGCTAAGTGGAGCATGTTTTAATAGACTAGCATGATTAACGAAGGTGTATGATGTAAAATTGATTTATGACTTCAGAAACGAACTTAATATGCATATATGCCATGTATACATACTGACTTTGCAAGCATGTTAGTGTGGATTAGAAATGCATGAACAAACCCTTAGATTGTGCTTATTTGATTTGTAAGGAAACATGAGCATGTTGAAACTATTAGCAAGCCTATAATATGAGTATGGTCATGATATCTTGAAAACTAAAATATGATATTAGTGAGCATGTTTGATGACACTCTTAGACTCACTCATGTAGCATAAACATATATATACCATTCTTGTGTAGCACATTTCAAGAAAAGCATGAACAAAGCCTATTTTCAACTAAAGCGGTATTAGTTTCACATATATATGTTATGAATGCTCGTACGCATGCTTAATATGGGAGTTATAACTATCTTGTATGTTAGAGAGCAAGCATGATAAGTTTTGTGGTTTCATGACCCTAACTTGTTGAAATAGTTAATTTAGGAATATGTTATTATGAAAAGGAACCTAGATTGACTTGAGAAGCATAAGAAGACCTTTAATATAACACATATAGTATGTGTGATTGTTTTTTGTTTAGCCGGACAGAAACCACAAGGCAGCAGATGCATCTTGGCTTAGCAGAGGACGGCGCAGCTGCGCCGGTCTTAGGCTTAGCCATGGCGTAGCTGCGCCAGTCTGGAATCCCAGATAGGAAGTTCTGATCTTTTGGACAGTAACTATGTGATGCTTATATTGCTAAAAGTAACCTAAAACCTACTGATTTATATATATATGTGTGATGCTTAGTTGTTAAGATTGAAATGGAAAGTCCATGAGTAGAGAAAGTCTTAACCTTGAGCATTCTTGATTCACTTATAACTAAGTATTTAATTCATGATGACTTATGAACTTATTTTGTACTATATGTGCATACTTGAATCGTGTCGAGCTTGATTAAAGACTGTGTTAGCTAATGAACATTGTATACTTATAATGTGTAATAAATAGGATTCAAAAGTGTTGATTTATTTGAACGTGGATAAACTAAGCTTAAGGCAAGTTTCTCTAACCTTACTCAAATTTATATTGAGCAAGTATCCGAACCCTACTTTACATTGTGCAAGTATTCTAAACTCTTGCATTACTTTATTCCAGTGAATATCGTAGACTTAATTCTTTGAATGTAAGTTATCCTACTTACTTGTTCAATCAAGCTAGTATGCTTAAACTCTTGTGGAAACCATTATTCATGATGAACTTGGTACTATTTTTGAATATTGTGAAAGAGTCGACGCCATTTGATTCGGCTGGACTATATGCATGTTTATAAAACTGTCCAAACCACTTGATTGGTTCGGAAATCTGAAAACTGAGTTGGACAACCCTTATGGTTAGGGGATTGTATGTTGTTGGAAACCCCAACATATGAATATATTACTATTGTGGTGTTATGCACAATGTGGAGTATTGTACACTGATCCTCTATAATACTTGTTCTTTTGGGTTATCAATTTAATATTTGTGATTCTAGTAGATGTTCAATAGTCCTTAGTGACTGCTCAGTATAAATTGTTATCCAGTTGGATACTTCGATAGCCTTTGAGTTAATATATATTTGTCGATTATATTGAATTATCATTCTTATTCCAAGAATTGCTGATATTCATTGTTTAGGATATTATTCTGAAATTCGAAACTATCTTAGAAATTATACTTTGATATTTCACACTCGTGTTATAAAACTACTACCCTTGTTGTATATAACTTGCTGGGAAATTTGTGCTCATTCTTGCTTATTTAAAACCTTTTAGTTAAGGCGGAACAGGGAGGTGTATCTGGGAAGGACAAGGGCAAGGGCAAGGCTACCGAGTAGCTTGCCCCTTTCATGTTTAAATTATCATGTTGTTGTATTAAGACTATGTTTAAACTTAAATAGGATTAGGTAATAAGTCTTTATTCAATATTATTATATAATCTAATAAGTAATGTAGGTTGCGTGACTTGGGGGAATAATTATAATAAATAATTGTATATTATTCTAAATTAGATCTTTCGTTGTGAACGTGTGACTTTAGTTATTTTGGTAATACTTTGAGAAAGTGACGAACAGAATTCGGGTGACCAAGTGGAGGTCGGAATTTGGGGGCGTCACAGGGAACTCAGCCATAAACTACTAGTGAGTGGCGGCCACAACATGAGAGGTAACGGAAGTGTTTAGGCGCATAAATGCTGAGACGCATAAAGGAAGAGGGTGGCGTGAGGCTCATGTGCAGCAGCATAGAGAGAGAAAGAAGAGGGGAACCTTGTATGGCCGGCAGGTGAGGCAATGCCCAAAAATGAGATTTTTATTGCTCAATTATTGGGGGATGTGCAAGAAAGAAATATGAACATGTAGTTCACCTAATGTAACACTTAATCAAGTGTTTTAAATCTTTAGTAAAGGTTGAAAGGAAAGATTAAACGAGATTAAAATACAAAGATTGTAGGTATGAGTTACGGAACCGATATTCGGGGACCGTAGTCACGATGAACGAATGTGGGGGATTTCTATGGTTGTGATTCCTTAGACGTTGAGCGACGAGGGTAATGAATAACATTTTGATGTTATGTCGTGGTAATGAGAAATAGGTGTAAAGCATATAGACGTTGTGAATGCAACGTTGTTGCGATGAACGAGCGGTCTTAGCTTACAACGAACTGTATGGCTTCGACATTAAGACATAATAATGAACATGGGGTTCATGGGATGGATAACGAATAAAAGCGATTAAAACCTTGAGTAAAGGTTGAATGAGAGATTAAGAGACGAGCAACGTGAACACAGATTATGTAAACGATCCCCATGAATCGTATTCGAGTAGGACAAACGATCTAAGTGTACAAGGGTTGTATAACTTGGACGTTGACGAAAGTATTAAGTAAGATATGAATTATCATAAAAAGTCGTAGCAAACAGTAATAAGAATAATGAAAGTCCGAGCATGAGTCGGATAGAGAATGTTATAATGAAATGTAAGCATTAAACACTTTAGCCAACGTGAGGGTTGAGTGTACACGATTATTAAATGGGCAGAACCTACACCCCGTGTATGGTTTGACCGTAAGGTAATGAAGAATGGTGTTTAACTGTGAACGGTGAAGAAACCGAGTTAAAGATAATATCGTATAACGTAAAGAAGCCGAGTTAGTAATGATAACTTGGAGGACGTTCCGAGTCGAATGAGCCAGATGTTGTAAGATATGAATAAGATAATATAAAATGTTTAACACTATGACCTCATAGTATTGACATTGAACGATCGTTTTGAGTATACAAAAGACTGTATGACTTAGACGATGATGAATAAATCCTGAGGTATGGCATTTAGTTGCCAGAAAGCCATAAGGAATAATTTAACGCCCGAGAAATTCGGATCCTTTGTAAAATACTTGAAAGAATTAAATAATGAATAAAATAGTATTATTTGTTATTATTACGTGTTAATAAGATGTATGTTGTTTTATAATCTAGAAACGTCGGAACATCATAGTATTTTAATTACGTGAAGGAATTAAAGTGTTTGAATTTCCAAGACAAAAATAAAAGCTTTTCCAAGAATTTTTCCAAAAAACACTATTCATCATATTCTGCTCGGGAATTATTTTTGAACTTCTAAGAAATAAGTAACGTTATAATATCTAGGTGAGATGGATTATGTAATAATAATTCAAGTATGGAAAACATAATATTTCGCATGCGGACTTAATTTGAGAATGTCAATCTATCAACAATGACCCAAATCGCATTTATGCCTTGAGAAACCTTGGAAAGACCAGTAATGAAATCCATGGTAATGTGCTCCCACTTCCATTCTTGAATTTCAAGTGGTTGCAATGGACCTTTTGGCACTTGATTCTCCGCCTTGACTCGTTGACAAGTTAGACACCTTGAGATAAACCCCGCTATCTCTCTCTTCATATTGCTCCACCAAAATGTATGTCGAAGATCACGATACATTTGGTAATCGCTGAGATGGATTGCAAATGGTGTGTTGTGCGCCTCCATTATGATTTTATACTTCAAGTCAGAATCGTTAGGAACACAAAGTCTGGAGTTGACTCGAAGTATTCCTTCTTCATCGATTCTTGCTTCCAGAATATCACCTTCTTGTACTTTCTTCTCATACGCATAAGCTCCAGGTCTATAGCTTGAGCAGCTTTAACTTTATCGATTAAAGTCAGTTCTTCTCGTATATTCGCCATCATCACATGGGTCCCTGGAGTCTTAACTCTATCTCCATCCTTTGTAAATCATACAAAATGGGCCTTTGCGTTGACAATATTGCACTCATACCCGTATATGATCTTCTATTCAATGCGTCAGCTACTACGTTTGTTTTTCCAAGATGGTATTGAATGGTATGATCGTAATCTTTCAATAGCTCAATCCATTTTCATTGCCGCATGTTGAGTTCCTTTTGAGTGAACAAATATTTGAGGCTTTTATGATCAGTATAGATCTCCACCTTCTCTCCATACAGGTAATGCCTCCAAATCTTAAGCATAAAAATGATAGCTGCCAACTCTAGATCATGAGTAGGATAATTCCTCTCATATTCTTTGAGTTGTCGTGAGGCATAGGCTATGACTTTCCCATGTTGCATGAGAACACATCCTAACCCTTTTGCTCAAGCATCACTGTAGATGACAAATCCCTCCAAGCCGATGGTATTGTCGTAGCAGTCTTTGAAATGAGTCTCCTTTTGAGTTCTTGAAAACTCTTCTCACATTCCTTGCTCCAACCAAATTTTGTATCTTTCCGAGTCAGCGGAGTTAATGGAGTAGTGATTCGAGAAAACCCTTTCATTTAATTTCCGATAATAACCAAACTAAAGAGAAAGCTAAATATCGCGTCATTAACGACTTAGGTTGCTCAAACTTTGAATTACTTCAATCTTTGCCGGGTCAATAGATATTCCATGATTTTATATCACGTGCCCAAGGAATGCTACTTACTCAAGCCAGAACTCACATTTCTTCAACTTTGCATATAACTTGTTTTCACGAAGCTTTTGGAGTATCAGCCTCAAGTGTTGCTCATGATCTTCACGGCTTTTTGGAGTAAATGAGAATGTCATCAATAAAGACGACCAAAAAGTGATCAAAATATTCCTTGAATACTCGGTTCATCATATCCATGAAGGCAGCAATAGCATTAGTCAATCTAAAAGACATGACTAGGAATTCGTAATGCCCATACCAAGTTCTGAAAGCAGTCGTTGGAATGTCATCAGTTTTAATCTTCAACTGATGATATCCAGAACGAAGATCAATCTTTGAAAAGAATTTGGCACCTTGCAACTTGTCAAACAGGTCATCAATGCGAGGCAACAGGTACCTATTTTTGATGGTGACATGATTTAACTCCCGATACTTAATACAAAGTTGCATACTTCCATCTTTCTTCTTCAGGAATAGAAAGGAGCACCCCAAGGAGACGTACTAGGTCGAATGAAACCGATGTCTAACAATTCATGTAGTTTGGTCTTTAACTCCTGAAGTTCAATAGGAGCCATTCGATATGGAGCTTTGGAAATGTGTTTTGTACCGGGTTCAAGGTCGATACCAAACTCGATTTCACGCTCTGGGGGTAGGCCAGGAAGTTCTTCGGGGAATACGTTTGGAAATTTATTAACAATAGAAATATCATTCAAATCTGACGTATTTTTGTTTAAATATATGACATGAGCTAAGAAAGCTTGACATCCGTTTTTCAATAAACGAATAGCTTTATGGCTTGAGATTACCGTGATTAATTTTAATGGTTTGGTCGCTTGAATTCGCATAATAGGTTGATTAGGAAAACAATCAATTTTAGCATGATGAGTAGTTAACCAATCAATCCCTAAAATCACGTCAAATGCAAGTATTTTTAAGGAGATAAGATCGACAGGTGACGTGCGATTACCGATTTGAATCAAACAAGACTTATAAACAATGGATGTAATGAAGGTTTCTCCCAATGGAGTTTCAACAGATAAGTCAAAGTCTAATTTCTATGGAGTCAAATTTAAACGTTGAGCGCAAGTAGGAGAAATAAAAGAATGGGTAGAACCGGTATCAAATAAGTTATAGACTTCGCTAGAGTTTATGATTAGCTTACCCGTGATCACCTCATTTGGATTCCTTGCTTTTTGGGAGGTTACAACTAACGCTCTCCCTTGAACTAGTGGTTTTGTCTTGTCTAGGACGACCTTTGATGCCTCCATCCTAGCTGGATTTGACTTCGGTGCATGACAAAATCAGGCTATGTGACCTTCTCTTCCACAATTGTAACATGCTTTTGACTGCTGCGTACAGTTTGGACTGATGTGTTCCTCCCCTCTGCATTTTTAACAAACGACCGGTGGTCGTTCTCCATCTTTAACAACAGGTGCTGGTGCTGACGTCCTTCCATCATTATTGAATATCTTCTTCTTGAAACTCCCACTTTTATTATCTTGGCCATGATTACCACCGAAGTGGTTACCATTTATGGCATGTTGATTCCCTCCACATTTGTTATCACTGCTTTGATGATTGCTACCACTGGTATTATCATTTTTTCGGCTGCTCTCTCTTAGTTGGGTGGACTCATTATCACGCTCCAATAACTAAGCCCTATTTACAACATCTAAATACAAACATAGTTTATGAGAAATTAAGTATTGACGTATCTCGGGTTTCAAACCTCTTAGAAACATCCGCGTCATTCTCTCCTCATTATCAACCAAGTGGGATGCAAACCGAGACAACTCGGCAAACTTAGCTTCGTACTGTGATACAATCATATTGTTCTGCTCCAGCTTGATGAACTCTACCTCCTTCATGTGACGAATACTTTCGGGAAAGTACTTGTCCTTGAACAGTTCTTGGAATTTCTCCTAAGACATCTTCAGTGCAGCAGGTTGAGTACACTTTACCGATTCCCACCAGTAATCTGCATCTCCTCGCAACATAAAGGTGGCTAAGGGAACCTTTTTCTCTTTGGAGCCTCCCAAGACATCAAATATCTTGGTGATCTGCTTTATCCACGTCTCTGCCTTAAGTGCTTTTGGCTCTCCAATAAACTCCGGTGGTCCCAGCTCCTTGAACTGTTTACCAGTGACCGTTCGAGAGCTGCTAGTGTTTCCACCTGCATTTTGAACATGAGCCGCTCTCGCCTGATGTTGTGTGAATTGCATAAAGCCTCTGAACATCCCATCGTTCATCATTTGGTCAGCGTTGTTGTTTTCTTGAGGATTATTGCCATCCTGATGCACATTATCCTGAGTATTGATCGTTGGTGACTCAACGGTCTCATGTGCTTCATTGCTTATCTAAACATTTTTGGATGCCATTTTTAAATACTGCCACAAAACAAGGGTTAATTGGCATGTCACATGTTATCCATATACTCTGACCGACCAATTAAATACCAAATAAACTTAGGTAGGTCATACTAGCGAAGGAATTCCCCGTCTCTCCCCTCCTAGTTTTTGTCTCACATCTCAGTCAGGGATCATATCCCTAAGCTTTGATACCAACTGTGACGCCCCCAAAATAGGTATACATCACCCATTCTGAGTCGCCACATACATGGTACAAAATTCAAATACAACTTAATTATACAACTGTCGTGTAAAATACGACAAAACATAAGCTGAGAGTTTTAGTACGAATATTGTCTTCTAGACAATATTCAAACTCAAATGGAGTCCTCAGTACATTAATTATCACACTATTTCACTAAATAGTGAGGACTACTAATGCAACCATCTGGACCTTCACTCCGTTCCCAGACTAGTCCCAGCTACGTTCTCATTTCCTGAAGAGAACAATGAAAGAAAAAGGGTGAGCTCAACTAGCCCAATAAGAAATATTATGACTAAGATAATGCAGAATAATTTATCGTTAGCCTTCAACGGTGTTAAACTGATAAAATATAACAAACATCAAGTTTAACCTGCACGGAACAAGCAATCCATTAGAAGAGTCAAGTAGAGTATAAAATCTACTATCTTCTATGATTTAAAAGGTTTTTCATCACTTTTATCTCTAAGACTCAGCTTAATAAATAATTCACATCATCGAATCACCCATGCACTACGGCCAAGGATATTCTTTAGTATCACGACCACAAATTATCCATGCACTACGGGTCAAGGATATTCGTGTATTCATCAATTGTCATGATCATGCCAACAACTGTCCATCAATGAACTACGGGCCAATGAGGACTTTTACCACATCATTTGTAACAATACGGTCATGATTATACCGAATAATCCATGGTCATAATCATACCAAGTCCATCTATGCACTACAGGCCACGAATGACTTTCAACATAATATAAACATGAGGATGATGACAATGATATAAGAATTCAATAAAATAAGTTCAAGGATAAATTTTAAAAAATTTATAATTTAATTTATCCATAATTCAATATTGTCCAAATTGTCAACATGATACTGCTTTGTGAAGTAAAATTCAAGAATGATAATGTATCAAAAATTATTTGGACAGAAAAAAAATTAATTTTTGTTATGAATAGTACTCTGGGTGAATAGTACCCGAGTGAATAGTACCCTATGAATAGTACTTCGGGAATAGTACTCTGTGTATAGTATTTTGTGAATAGTACCCATGAATAGTACTTTCTGAATAGTACCTGTGAATAGTATCGTATAAATGAATAGTACTCATGGATAGTATTCCGGTCTGAAAAACTTAAAATTTAACAAGAATGTGTAGAAAATATCCTTGTGAAGCGATACTAGATGAAGCGCAAATTTCAAGGATATTCTATTAATTTCACGGAATATAGAAGCAATACTTTAACCGAATGATGGTATAATCAGGAATACGAGATGAAATAATATTACTCAATACTACAGAGTATGGAAGAAAATATTATTCCTATGAATACTGAACAAAATAATATCCCTTACCTCGTAAGAAGATTTGGATCTTTGGAATAGCGGACGTGTTGAGACTTCCTTCTACTTTCTCTCTAAAGCTTCTCTCTCTATAAATGCTCTTGTGAGTCTTAGTGAATTGGTGAGAATGAAAGAAGAATGAGCTTCTATTTATATGAAAATATAGTTTCGATAATTGCACGTTTTGGGGCTCTATAAAGCCCTCAAACTCGGGTACTTGAAACCCGAACTCGGTGCTTTACGATACCTTTTCTATGAGCGGAATAATACTAATAATAATAACAATAATATAAAAATCCAACTTAATTTATATTTATCAGAGTCTAATCCCAATTACGCAACCTTTACTATAATTCTTTATATGATATATAATACATATCATTGTCTATATATTGTCTAACTATTACAAAGACACCATTAAACATGTTCTGTTTGCTTTCCTTTTCACTTGTTCTTGTCTGAAATTTCGGGTTGATCATGCCTAGCTGAAAACATTTAAATTTAAGCAAGGATGAGCATTTGGGTGCCCAGCAAGTAATAACAATTATGAATATAATTAGCTGAAATAAATAAATGTTTTCTTTGTACATCACTTCTACAACGAATTTATAGTTGTGAAGTAAACTGAACCGATAATAACAACATAACAATTCTATCTCAAATTTTTGAAAATACGTATTGACTATATATAAAGGTATTAGTCTATAGATTATGAACATTGTTTTTAGTTTTCGCTAAGGTTTAGCAGAAGTTCATCTGCAAATCATCATAACTTACAGGCGTTAGGTTGTACTTCCAATGAGCCCTGTATTGATCAATACTACATTACAAGAACGATAGGATCGTTCACTCTATCCGCCTTGGGCGTATAAAAGTTTTCCCTTGATCAGGATGTTCATACTTAGTCTGGAATCCGAACCAAAACAATTTGATTGGATACAAAAAGGTTTTTATCATATTCAACAATATTTCTGAATCAGTGTCTAGCTGGTCAAATAGCTTAGACGTCTTATATATATATATATATATATATATATATATATATATATATATATATATATATATCAACATGTGATTAAATACAATGATTATCCAAGTGGGGACACTTGTATAACCATATTTTGAAATTAACGAACAGAATATATATATGAGTTATAATATACTAACATGTTGATAAACAATGATAGGATATAGTATATATCACAATAGGGTTAATAATCTAATACATTAATAATATAATTCTAAAACTTCTTACTCATGTCCATTGCATAAAGGAAATACAAAGGTAGGATACTTGACTGATGCGCTGCTTACAGTTCGTAACTTAGTTATATAACACCTATCAGTAATAAGATCATTTGATCGATTAGAATAACATACTATAACACATAGCACTGCTTATTGCAGTCAGCACATAACCTAATCACATTGTCACATATGTTCCACAACCATTGAATCACAAATAAAAACATCTAATCAAATTATCTAAGTCCAAATCAATTTCTGAAACATGTCGGTGTACCGACGACTTTATCGGGTAATTATCGAGTCTAAGACTCTATCCTGTAGTTTAATATCTGTAAGTATCAGTCATATTATTTTTAAATGACTTATAATAATTTTTAAATATTTATTATAATTAATCATGAATTTTCGAACATCGGAATCATTATTAAATGATTTAAATATTAATCAATTCTATTATCATTAATATTTAATTAATATTAAATTATTAATGAAACCATTGCCAAAATATTATAGTTATTTATAATAACTCAAAGTATTTTTAAAGTACTAATATTACCCTTAAATTATTTTAAAACAATTAGAATCATTTTTAAATAATTACCATCAATATTAAAATATTCTTGAATTATCTATCAAAATATTAAAAGTCATTAATTATAACTTAAAATATTTTTAATTCATTTATATCCTTATTAAATGATTTTTAAATAAATAAAACCATTTAAAAATATTTATTTAATATAATTATTAAATAAACTTAATATCATTTATTATTAAATTAATATCATTAATATTAAATTATTAATGAAATTATCCTTTATATATTAAAAGTTATATTTTATAACTTCAAATATCTTTAAACAATTTATTATCATTTAAAATGATTTTTATAATATTAAAATCATTTTAAAACTAATTTATTTAATATAATTATTAAATAAATCTAATATCATTAATATTAAAATATTAATATTTTCATGACAAAATGTAAAAAGTTATATTTATAACTTAAAATACTTTATAAACTTTATTAATACAACTGTCGTGCAAAATACGACAACACTTAAACTGTGAGTTTAAATACAAATATTGTCATCTAGACAATATCCACACTCAAATAAGTCCTCATTACAATTATTGATACACTATTTTACAAAATAGTGAGGACTACTAAAATAACTTCTAGAACCATCATTCCACACCCTGACTAGTACTCGCTACATTCTCGCCTCCTGAGAAGAAAAATGGAACAAAAAGGAAAAGGGTGAGCTCAACTAGCCCAGTAAAGAACATTTTGACTAAGATAATATAGAACAAATTATCGTTAGTCCTCAACAGGGAAAAATCTAATAGAATACAATAGACAACAAGTTTTAAATCAATATTCGCAGCGGAAATAATAATTTATTAGAAGAGTTAAATAGAGAATAAAATCTACTATCTTCTATATATGAATTTAAAAGTCCATCGTCAATATTTTATCCCTGTAACATCAATCAACATATATCTAGAATCAAATATTTATCTTTGCACTACAGGCCAAAGATATTCATCAGTTGGTCATGTTCATCTAAACACATGTTCATCTTTGCACTACGGGCTAAAGATATTCATCAGAAATCATTCATCTTTGCACTACATGCCAAATATATTCGAAGAATGTCATCATTTTAGATTGAGGATGATGAAAAATATTTTAAAGAAAGCGAATCCGAGTGAAGCAAAAGAACAAATATTAGGATTCAGTATTACGGTTTTATCCAAATTCAATAATACTCCATAATAACCAATTTTGAAGCAGAATTCAAAAATAAAGATCAAAACATGGATACAATCAAAGATAGTAACCATAATAGACATCTTGGACAAAAAGAAGAAAATTTCATTTTTAGGTGAATAGTGCAAGATTCGTGAATAGTATAAAGATACGTGAATAGTGTAAAGTATACGTGAATAGTAACTCCCAGACACAAAAAGTTCTAAATTTGATAAAAAGTTCAGACCAATATTTCGGCATAATGATATTGAAGAAAATAATATCATTTAAAAAGAAAACAACATCCCTTACCTCGAAAAGACATTACTTCTAACTAGAATATTGGATATAGAGCTGAAAGGAACTTGCACCGTATAGCAACACTCAAATTCTTAAAATACTCACAAGAATACGCTCGATAATATAGAGAGAGAAAGAGAGAGAAGATTTCAGTTTCTGGTGTGATTTTCAATTCTAACTTAAACACCCTATTTATAAGAAAATGCTTAGAACACCAAAGCAGAAAATTTAATATAATATTAATAAATTATATATAAATTCCTACGCCAACCTTTGAATGTTGGAATCTCACATGTTTAACAACAAAATGAGCCCACCAACTTGTTAAAAACGTTTTTGTTGATATAAATAATTAAAACTTCCAAAAATCAATTATTTCGGAACCTCGGAACTTCAATAATTCATAATAAATAGCTCTTTTATCAGAAAAATTCATATCTTATGTCCTTTCATATGAAATTCAATTCTCTACAACTTTATAAGTTTAACTGTTTCCAAATTCCAAACAGAAATTGACCGAAATTCACAAACGGACGATTTTACAGGCTATAACCAAATTTCAGTCAAGAAATGGAGTCTACAAACATGAAAAACATGTTTTAATCATTTAATGCAACAAAAATACTTTTCCTCCTCTTATACTCATATATCCCACATTCATTATAAAAATATCATCATTATTATATTATAATAATTTAATAAAATATTATTTTATCAGAAAAGATAAAATATCGATTTTCAACAATTGTCACTTTAAAAATTTTCTCCATCTATATCCACATAAAATGAATATTTTTCTCATCATATAAATAAATAATTAATTATTCACAAAAAATATTACAGAATCACAATACTGACAACCAGGCAGTTCCCAAGAAAGAGGGGGCTTTCCAATAGGGATTTCTCCTTACTGGCGCGCAATTAGGTGACCAAACATCTCCTTAGACAAAACTTTCTAGACATTGCCAATAATGTTATCTAATAATACTATTCAGATAATATGAATTATTGCTTCGATAATAAAAAATATTGTGTAGTGACAATTATTGAAACAACAGTAATATAAAATATCAACGCAACAATTATTGAATCAATAAAATAAAATATTGAACAATAATTACTGTAACAATTATTGAGTAGTGCCTTCTTACGTAAGAATCAATAATTGGTGCAATACTGCAAGTATAATCGGCAACAATGCGTATTCGTATTTTAACCACGGGTATTCCAACAAAGATAATAACGGTAATAACTACACCGTTATTTATAAACAAGTTATACTTGTCATTTTCTTCATCCAATCGCTTTCCGTTATGGGGCCCACAAAAAGGCTGCTGTAGTAAATGCGAATATTCCCCAACAGCAAGAATATTCCACGACTAAACGAATATTCCCCGACAACAATGAATATTTTATAACTACTTGCTTATTTGAAATATTTGCGTATTTTACCCATAACTAACCACATTAATCAAATCAACCCTTACTATTTCAAAATAATAAATAGAGGAAATTAAATTTCATTTATTAATAATTTGGGGTCTTACAACCTCCCATCTTTATGAAATTTCATCCTCGAAATTGACGTACGTACCTGGTGTTTCGAAAAGATAAGGATACCTCGCTTTCATTTCCGTTTCCAACTCCCAGGTCATTTCCTCAATAGCATGGTTCCTCCATAAAACTTTAACTTGTGGTATGACCTTTGTGCGTAGGACATGCTCTTTCCTATCCAAGATCTTGACAGGTACCTCTTTGTACGTTAGGTCTTCGGCTATCTCATCTGGTTCTAACTCAATAACGTGGTTTGGGTCTTTCACATATTTACGTAGCACAGATATATGAAAAATATTATGAACACGAGACATACTTGGAGGTAACGCGAGTCTATAGGCCACTTTTCCTACTCGATCAAGAATCTGAAATGGACCAATAAATCGTGGATTGAGCTTTCCTCTTTCTCGAATCTTGTAACTCCCTTCCATGGAGCAACACGCAACAATATATGATCCCCAATACTAAATTCCACGTCCTTTCAATGAAGATCCGCATAACTCTTTTGTCGATCCTGTGCCGTTTGTATACGTTGTCGAATCATTTGGATCTTTTCCGTAGTCATACGTACCAACTCTGGTCCCAACAACATTTCTTCTCCAACCTCATCCCAACATACTGGAGAACGACACTTTCGTCCATACAATACTTCAAATGGAACCACACCTATACTTTCCTGATAACTGTTGTTGTAGGAGAATTCCACAAATGGTAAATACTTATCCCAACTCCCTTTGAAATCTAGGACACAAAGTCTTAATAGATCTTCAAGAGTTTGAATTGTCCTCTCTAATTGCCCGTCCGTTTGAGGATGGTATGCCGAACTGAATCGTAAATCCGTGCCCATAGCTTTTTGCAAGCTAATCCAAAATCGTGAAGTAAATCTTGGGTCACGATCCGAAACTATGGATATTGGCATGCCATGCAATCTCACAATCTCATTTACGTACATATGAGCAAGACGTTCAAGGGAATAAGTCTCCTGTATCGGCAAGAAATGAGCAGACTTGGTTAATCTATCAACAATAACTCAAATCACATTTATGCCTTGAGAAACCGTGGGAAGACCCGTAATGAAATCCATGGTAATATGTTCCCACTTCCATTTCGGAATCTCAAGTGGTTACAATGGACCCTTAGGAACTTGATGCTCCGCCTTTACACGTTGACAAGTTAAACACATTGAGATAAACTTTGCAATCTCTCTCTTCATATTATTCCACCAAAATGTATGTCAAAGATCACGATACATTTTGGTACTTCCAGGATGGATTGCAAATGGTGTATTGTGTGCTTCCATCATGATCTTGTACTTCAAATCAGAATCGTTAGGAACACAAATTCTGGAGTGGACTCGAAGTATTCCTTCTTCATCAATTCTTGCTTCCAGAATAGCACCTTCTTGTACTTTCTTCTTCATACGCATCAGCTCCGGGTCTGTGGCTTGAGCAACTTTAACTTTATCGATTAAAGTTGGTTTTATACGTATACTTGTCATCTTCACACTCGTTCCTGCATATGATCTTCTACTCAACGCGTCAGCTACCACGTTTGCTTTTCCAGGATGGTATTGAATAGTGTGGTTGTAATCTTTCAACAGCTCAAGCCAACGTCGTTGCCGCATGTTGATTTCTTTTTGGGTGAAGAAATATTTGAGGCTTTTATGGTCTGAATATATCTCCACTTTCTCCCCATATAGATAGTGCCTCCAGATCTTTAGCGCAAAAACGACTGCTGCCAACTCTAGATCATGAGTAGGATAATTCCTCTCATATTCTTTAAGTTGTCGCGAGGCATAGGCTATGACTTTTGTACTTTGCATGAGAACACATCCTAATCCTTTGCTTGAAGCATCGCTGTAGATAACAAATCCATCCGAACAAGATGGTATTGTCAAAACAGGTGTCGAAATGAGTCTCCACTTAAGCTCTTGGAAACTCTTCTTGCATTCTTCACTCCATACGAATTTTGTATCCTTCCGAGTCAGCTGAGTTAACGGGGTAGCGATTCAAGAAAATCCTTCCACGAATCTCCGATAATAACCAGCTAAGCCCAGAAAGCTACGTACTTCGGTCACCGATTTTGGTTGCTCCCAACTTTGTATTGCTTCAATCTTCACCGGGTCAACAGGTACTCCATGTTTTAACACCACGTGCCCAAGGAATGCTACTTCCTTAAGCCAGAACTCGCATTTCTTCAGCTTGGCATAAAGCTTATTTTCACAAAGCCTTTGAAGTACCAGCTTCAAATGGTGCTCATTACCTTCACGGGTTTTGGAATATATGAGGATGTCATCAATAAAGACAACAACGAACTGATCCAAATAATCCTTGAATACTCAGTTCATCATATCCATGAAAGCCGCAGGAGCAATAGTCAATCCAAAAGACATGACTAAGAATTCAGAATGCCCGCCGAGTTCTGAAGGCAGTCTTTGGAATATCCTCAGTTCTAATCTTCAGCTGATGATATCCAGAACGAAGATCAATTTTTGAAAAGAATTGTGCTCCTTGCAACTGGTCAAACAAGTCTTCAATACGAGGTAGCGTATACCTATTCTTGATGGTGACATGGTTCAATTCCTGATAGTCAATACAAAGTCGCATACTTCCGTCTTTCTTCTTTACAAATAAAAAAAGAGCACCCCAAGGAGATGTACTAGGATGAATAAAACCGATGTCCAATAACTCCTGTAGTTGTACCTTTAACTCCTGAAGTTCAATAGGAGCCATTCGATATGGGGTTTTAGAAATGGGCTTTGTACCAGGTTCAAGATCAATAAAGAATTCAACTTCACGTTCGGAAATTCACATCTGACGTGTTTTTGTTCAAGTCCGTGACATGGGCTAAGAAAGCCTGACATCCATTTTTAATAAACGAATAGCTTTATGGCTTGATATAACAATGATTGATTTTAATGGTTTAGTTGCTTGAATTCGAACAACAGGTTATTTAGGAATATGAAAACTAACAACCTTACGAAAACAATCAATTTTGGCATGATGAGTAGTTAACCAATCAATCCCTAAAATCACATCAAAAGCAAGTATCTTTAAAGAGATAAGGTCAACAGGTAATGTGATGGTGCCAACTTGGATCAAACAAGATTTATAAACAGTGGATGTAATGAAAGTTTCTCCTAACGGAGTTTCAACAGATATGTCAAAGTCTAATTTCTTCGGAGTCAAATTTAAATGTTGAGCACAAGTAGGAGAGATAAATGAATGGGTAGCACCGGTATCTAGTAAGGTATAAACTTCACAAGAATTTATGATTAGCTTACCCGTGATCACGTCGTTTGGGTTCCTCGCATTTTGACCAGTCACGACAAATGCTCTTCTAGAAATCGTTGACTTTGACTTTTATGGGACAGCCTTTTGAGTCACCGTCCCTGCTGAACTTGGATTCGCTACCGTACAATCTCGAGAGATATGTCCTTCTTTTCTATAATTATAGCATACCTTAAACTGTTGTGGGAAGTTTGGACTGATATGTCCTTCTTTCCCACATTTATAGCATATGACCGGTGGTCGTTCTCCTCCCTTAAAACCAGTTGCTGCTGGTGCTGACATCTTCACAGTGTCATTGTTGAATCTCCTCTTTTTTAAATCTCCCCCCAACTCGCTTCTTCTATTTTCACGGCCACGATTACCACCAAAGTGGTTACCGCTTTTGTCCGTATTCTTCTTTCTTCGTTGGTTATCGTTGTTCTGATGACTGCTATCACCGGTATGATCCTGGTTGTGGTCCCTCGATTGACCGTACTCGTTATCTCGCTCTAATAATTGAGCCCTGTTGACAACATCTGAATAGAGAGAAAATTTATGAGAAATAAGATATTGACGTATGCCGGGTTTCAAACCTCTAAGAAACATCCGCGTCATACGTTTCTCATTCTCCACCAAATGAGGTGCAAACCTGGATAACTCCGCGAACTTCGCTTCGTATTGGGACACTGTCATGTTATTTTGTTCCAATCTAATAAACTCTACCTCCTTTATATGACGAACACTTTCAGGAAAGTATTGTCATTGAATAGTTTCTGAAATGTCTCCTAAGATATCTTTGAGAATACAGGCGGTGAGTTAAACTCACGAGACTCCCACAGTTAAATGCGCCTCGCCACGGAACATAAAGGTGGTGAATGGAACCTTCTATTCCTTCGTGCATCCCAAGACATCAAATATCTTGGTAATTTGTTTAACCCACGTCTCTGCCTTGATTGGATCCGGCTTTCCAATAAATTCTGGTGGTCCCAACTCTTTGAACTGCTTGGCTGTGACAAACCGTGAATTGCTATCATTTCCTCTTGTATTTTGAACACGAGTCTCCCTTGTCTGATTTTGCATGAACTGCAAAAAGCTTCTAAACATCCCATCATTCATCATCTGCTCAGTGGTGTTGTTCACAGGAGGAACATTGCCAACCTATTGCACGTTCTCCTTGTTGGTGAGTACATGCGTCTCCACGGTTTCATTTACTCCACTGTTAACATTCTCGATTGCCATTCTTAAATACTGCCATAAAACAAGGGTTAATTAAACAAATTAACAAATCACATAATACCCATATTGTTGACGTCGGGATTTTTGGATGTCCCTTTCCGTTACTTGTTCTTTGGTGTTCTCATTTTAGGTGAGATTTGTTTGAAAAACAAGTGAAAAAGGTCCCATACATGTATGATGTCGACGATGGGGCTATTAAAAGTCGCCATTGGTTTTTAAATGGTTATACCAACACAATAGATAAAAGGTTTGCACATTGACCCGATGGTGTGACATCGATGCTCTGGTCGGTGAAAGCTTAGAGATTCGTTTAGGGTCCGGGGACTTGGTTATCGGGGAAGGTGTTAGGCACCCAGACATCCGTGTTACCACGGTGACCGCCTCTTTCAAGAAACTATTATCCGAATGTGTGTGTGTGTGGGTCAATGTGTTTGTTGTATGGAAGTTGTGCGAGGCCTCGTTCGAACCTATATACACGGGGTTTGGATTTATGTAAAAATTCAATTTTAGCAAGATATGGCGATGATGTTTTTATAAAGAGGTTTTTCAAACCACGATGCTCAATAGGAATTGAGAACTTTTACACTCCCATTTTGTTAAGTGATCAATTTGGATTGATTTTATTTGACCGATGCGAGGCATCCGTATGAAAAATAATATATACAAAATAATGCCGACTTCCTCGTGGGTATGGAAACCATATGAGGAAATTTAAACATCGCAGAATAATTTACAAAGTACATACAATTTGAAAAATGTCCATCACGAAACCTAGAATCTAGATCGATGGGATGAATCTGTGATCACATGATTCCTAGGCGCACAGAATGTTGCAATTTGTATAAAAGCAATAAGCAGATATATATATAAAAGCGGTAAATATATATATATCTGAGACATGATCACCAACCACGAAGCACCTCCACGGGGATCGAAATGTAATAAAAGTCATTAAAGCTATCAACCACCACGGAGGAAACTCTAGGCGGGACGAAACGTAAATAAAGCTGTAAAAGCAATCAACCACCACGAAATAAACTCCAGGTGGGACGAAATATATATATATATATATAAAAGCGAGTAAACGCACTGGAATAAAGTCTAGGCTCATCGAACAAAGTCGACACACATTTGATATATATATATATATATATATATATATATATATATATATATATATATATATATATATATATATATATATATATATATATATATATATATATATATATATATATATATATAAATGAAAGCGATACGCGCTCGAGGCATCAAGTGCAGGCTCAATCGAGGCATAACTCGATAATGTTAGTCAATATATATATATATATATATATATATATATATATATATCTGAACTTAAATGAAACCACAGATAGAAGTCCTAGGGTAAAAGCAAACAACACGACTCTCAACGCGTGTAGAAGGGTGTGTACAAAGATGAAGAGAAAGACTCTAAAGTGTGTGAGAAGGCTTTGTGATCGCTAAAAAGGGCTTCTATATCTTTAGAGTTGGTAAACACTTCAGGCTTTTGTGGGTACAAAGAGGCTATATATGAGCTCATAGGTGTTTAAAAGTGGGAAAATACACTGTATGGCGAGTGCAGAGCAAATTGTGCAGGGTTTCCCCGTCTTTTTTCTCTTAAAAATCAGCACCCCAAGCCCTCTATTTATAGGCAATATGAGTAGTAGGTGTACTACTGGTGAGCCAGTGTAGTGTGCAGGCGGGTCGGGTTGGCCCGGGTTTGTCGGGTCGGGTCGTCTCAAAGTACGTGCACTCAGGCACTGTAATGTCCACTCGGATTTTGAGAAGTGCAATCCGGGCATCCGTTATGAGGTATACAAGACCTATTTCGGACCGTCGTTGTCGAGAGTTGTACGATGACATGGGATTAGAGTTTGTACGAAGTCATTGAAGATGGGACGATGCCCTCTGGTCTTCAAGCTTCAACTTTCATCCGTTACCCCGCACAATAGTCACTCAGGATTGGTTAGCCTTGTGGGACATCATTGTGTAGAGACGTGACGTGGCATTGTGTTGGATGAGATGACGATGTTGTCCCTCACCAGTGTTATCACCGGATTGGGCCGATAAAGCAGACGTTGCTCATACTTTGCTGAGATTGGACTGCTGCAATTGTTGAAGGTCCTCATTGTCATCTTTGAGGTGTGTCTGTCTTCCCGATGTTATTGTCGAGTTGGTACAGTGTATCTCATTGTGAGTGCCGAGATTGAAGCTGATGGCATTTGAAACAAGCATTTTTAGGGTTATCTCCGAAACTGCATTCCTTGGGGTTATCACCAAGGTTGGTGGCTATTCCCATGGTTGGGGCGAGGATGGATACCTCGGGTTAATCTCAAGAGATTAATCGGTCTTCTTGATGTGTATCTCTGAGTCTAGGGTTATATTCGAGGTTGGAATTGTTGCTCCCAGAGTGTGATCTGGGGTTGATGTTGAACTCCCGGTAGTATCCGGTATGGATTTGGATTGTCTTTCAGGGTTCTCTCTTAAAAGACGAATCATCCTCTATAATAATGATAAATGATAGTATAGAAAATTTTGAGTGTCTACAGATGCCCCTCTTTATCATACTCAGGCATGGCGATGCATGGGTAGGATAAAGAATCCTAGACACTTGAAACACAACAAGATAAACATGGTACTATGGATAGCAACATGATGCAAATGTATGATGCATGTGTACGGGGTTGTGGCCCAACATGCTGGGGATGATTGCTCGCTCCCTATTGCTTCAACTGGGGATTGGCAATACTGACCAAATCTGATGTGCAAGCCAAATCTGTTAGGATGTTGATGTTGGAGTTATCACCAAATTCCTGTGTTCTTGATAACGACTTGATCCTGAAGGGGTACCTCTTATGTGTAAGAGATCTGTGGGGATAAAGCTTGATCTGTTTGAGGATGTGTAAAATATATTCCATCATCTATCCTCTTTGATAATGTTGACCTCTCCTGGTTAGTATCGCCAGAATATGTCACAATTATGTTGGATTCTTGCATGACGACAAATCTTTGTCGAGGGATGCGACCTTCGTTGGCGATGTGAATCAACGGCTGAAACATCTTGTGGGATATACTGTCAAGGTTTCTTGACCTTCGCTGACGTGTGAATCAACGGCTAAAACTCTGTGAGGAGATCGTCAAGGTTGCTTGACCTTCGCTAACGTGTAGATCAACCGAGCATTGTGTTGTGACCCGTAGGGATCCATTTGGGAATATGAAGCGGTTGGGTATGAGAACCTCAAATAGCTCTATAGCTCTGATAGGTTTAAACGCTATCGGCTGAAATGACTTCAAGGTTGCTTGACCTTCATTGATATGTGTGTCAACGGCTGAGCATACGTTGCTACTCCCGCCGGAGATATATGTTATGACCCCCGTCGGGGATCTACTAGGGATGCATGAGTACGTACGCAACTACCGAACGGTTCTCAACGCTTCGATGGATTTATCTGCCACTGGCTGAAATAATGTCAAGGCTGCTTGACCTTCGTTGATAGAATTATCAATGGATGAACGTGTTGTAACCCCCACCGGGGATCTACGTTGTAACCCCCGTCGGGGACTCACGTTGTAACCCCCCTCGGGGATCTACGTGGTAACCCCCATCGGGGACTCACTTAGGGTAATGACCCGGAGTTGGCGGCATCGTACCTGTACGAGGTATTGCCGGATGTGATTTGTAACAAATGGGATCATTGGCAGGGTATACCTCGTGTTCGGGTGACTACAAATGAGTGATGTACAGGTTGAAAGTCTCATCTGAGAAGACTAGGATTGTATGCTATTTTGCTCAATCGCGTGGCATTTTTATTCCCGATTTGACCTTTCTAGCCTGTAAGTACTCTGCTTCAACTCGAATTGGGTGGCCCGGGAGGTGGGACCCATATAGAGGAGCCGCAGGTGCACTTTCTTTGTCAGAAAGTAAGTGGAGCTGCTGACGGCGTGGATGATAAATCCTGTAGCCTACCTTCGCAAGTTCATTTCTAACTCACTTTGCTTAGAAAAAACCGCGAGCCTTTTTCAGATCTGCTGAGTTCGAGTTGCTACGTAAATTACATCACCGTACAAGTGTTCTACACTATCACAGTAGCAATATGCATGTATTTTTCCGGTTTCATCCAGTTAGATTGTGAGATATTGCGAAATGCATCTAAACACATAGTAGTGATTATGTATGCACAAATGACTTGATAAAAAATATTCAACATAGTAAATGTTAGTATTAAACCATGTTGAATATAATAATGTAAAAAAAATTGACTTTTAAGACAGTCAAATTGACACCTTTTCCTGCTATTTTTTGTCCTATTTGAGGTCCAATGAGCAAAAGGTAGAAAGGAAAAATACTCCTAGCATTGAGGTTGGCCTTATGCATGATGATTTTTATTTTTAATGCATATATTAGGTATATGACTTTGGGACAGGTGTGCTACTGAATGGCCACCTAGACATGCCTGCGTTCATGTGGATAGTCCTATTTTCAAAGGGGACTATGGCGAAATTTTTCTAAATGTAGGCATTGGGTAGTCATGCATTTTAACTCTATTATATGATAAAGTAAATGCATGCATGCATATAATCATAGATGCATTTAAAGCGTAGGGGGTTGCCCCAGTTGAAGTGCGCATGGAGGTTCTGTAGGATAACAGAGTAAGAGGCAATAGGTCAGGCCAATCTTTGTGGTTGGCGGACATCTTTTGCATAATCTTTTTGATATTTTTGTTAGCCGCTTCAACAAAGACCGTTCATCTTGGACGATAGATGTGAGTTAAGATGTTTGATGTGGAATTTCTTCGCATAATTCCTCCATCATTTTGTTGTTGAGGTTTTTGGCATTGTCGACACAATCACCTCTGGTTGTCCATATCGACAAAACGACATTGTTTACGATGAAAGCAATGATGACTTCTTTAGTGACCACAGGGAAGGAGGTCGCTTCTACCCACTTGGTGAAGTAGTCGATCATGGTGAAGATAAATCGGTGACCATTCTTTGGCTTTAGGCTCGATGGGCCCGATAACGTCCATTCCCCACATTGAGAGAAGGGCCAAAGGCGAACTCATATTGGGAGTTCCCGTGGAGGGGCTTATATAGCATTCCCATGAATCGCAGCGATAGCATCTTTTGACGTGGTCATTGCAATCAGCCTTGAGAGATAGCCAATAGTGTCCCGTCCTGAGGACTTTCTTGACAAGGAGGGGGCCACTCAAGTGGGGGCCACAGACTCCGCCATGGATTTCATCCATAAGCCTTTGGGCTTGATCTTTGTCTAAACACCTGAGGAAACCTAGTCCTGCATCTCTTTTGTAGAGCGCATCTCCACTCAAGTAGAACTTCATAGCAAGTCGATGGATCCGCCTTTTCTCAGTCAGGCTCGCCACAGCGGGTGTAGATCCATCTTGCAGATATTCCTTGATATGCTTATACAAAGGAGGTTGGATGGGAGGTAGCTCATCCGATACTTCTCCAACGTAATTTCCATAGGCTGGGGCCTTGTTCAGGGAAATTGTGACGCTTGGCAAGTGTTCCTTGTCTGATATTCGAATCAAGGAGGCCAAAGTGGCTAATGCGTCCGCAAAGTCATTCCTATTACAAGGAATGTGTAGAAAGGAGATTTCTTCAAACTCCAAAGCCATCTTCAAAACCTGCCGATGGTAAGGCAGCAAATGTAGTTCCTTGGTTTGATATATTCCGGTGGATTGTCTGATTATCAACTCCGAATCTCCCATTAAACGGGCAAGTTTTAGCCCCATGAGACAGCCTTCATACTCAGCCATATTGTTGGTGCTGACAAACTATAATTTGACGGAGACGGGATACTGTTCCCTCGTACCAGATACTAGAACTGCTCCCGCTCCAGAGCCTTCCATATTAACATCTCCATCAAAATACATCCTCTATGATTGGCGCGTATCGTACTGATGGTGTTGTTGTACTGTCATTACTCCTTCATCAGGGAAATATGTTTCCAAGGGTTTAAAATCCCCTGAAGGTGCGACGGCTAGTTGATCCTCGATTCCTTGACCTTTGATGTACTTTTGAGTCACATATACGATGTCAAATTGTTGTAGGATCAACTTCCATCTGGACAAATTTCAATTTAACATGGATTTTTTGAACACGTACTTGAGAGGATCCACGCGGGATATGAGATGGGTTGTGTGACCATGGAGATAATGTTGTAACCTCATGGAAGCCCATGCTAAAGCACAACACGTCTTTTCGATCAGCGTGTACTTGTGTTCACTACTGCTGAACCTTTTACTGAGGTAATAGATAGCTCATTCTTGGCCTCTATCGTCTTTCTGTCCTAGCATGCAGCCCATGGCATTGTCACTTACGGACAGATACATGAACAGGGGAATATCGTCCCTGGGTGGTACTAAGACAGGGAGCTTTGACTAGCTATTTCTTGATTGTAAGGAAGGCATTACGCACTCATCATTCCATTTCATGGAGGAGTTCTTCCTTAATAGCTTGAAGATTGGCTCCACGAGTTCTTTGTGAGTTGAGAGATAAACCTTCCGATGAAGTTGATTCTTCCCAAAAATCCCCGTATTTCCTTCTCTGTCTGAGGAATGGGCATTTCAATGATGGCTTGGATTTTGGCAGGATCCAATTCTATCCCTTTGTGGCTGACTAGAAATCCTAGCAATTTGCCTGATCTAACGCCAAAGGCACATTTAGCTGGATTCAACTTCAAGTTGTACTTACGCAACCTATTGAACAACTTTTTAAGATGGTCTATATGGTCATCTTCCTTCCAGGACTTGACAATGATGTCATCCACGTAGATCTCAATCTCTTTATGCATTAAGTCATGGAAAAGAGCCATCATAGCTCGTTGATAGGTAGCTCCGGCATTGATGAGGCCGAATGATAACCGTCTATAGCAAAAAGTTCCCCAAGGAGAGGTGAAAGTAGTCTTCTCACGATCTTCCTCGGCAACCATGATTTGATGGTATCCCGCAAAGCAATCAGAAAAGGAGTACATGTCGTATTGCGCAGTATTGTCAATGAGAATGTTGATAAATGGCATGGGAAAGGTGTCTTTTAAGCAAGCTTTATTCAAGTCCCGGTAATCCACGCAAACTCGCACCTTCCCTCCAGGTTTAGGTACATGCACGATGTTGGATATCCACTCAGGATATGTAGACACCATGATGATGCCAGCTTAAAATTGTTTCACAATTTCTTCTTTCACCTTTAAACTCCACTCAGGTTTCAATTGCACGAGTTTACCTTGATTTGGCTTAAATCCTCTTTAATGGGAAGGCGATGAAGGACAATGTCGTTGGACAAACCCACCATGTCTTCATGAGACCATGCAAATAAATCCACGGAATTGGGTTAATAAGCGTAACCATATCATTCCGTTGGTTTGGGGTAAGAGTCCGAACCATTACGGATTAACTTAGGGCTTTCTAAGGTTAGAGATTGAAAGAAGTGGTTTGATCAAGGTTGGGTTTGTGTTTGTCTTTGACCCATTCTTGAATTTACGGAGGCACCTCAATGTCATTCGGTATATCCATGAAGGTGAATTCATCTCTACATCAAAGGTACAATCCACATGTAGAGAGGCATCGATGTCGCAATCTGAGCACATCTAAATTCGAGTCTGAAATAAAATATTCTTTCACTTAGTATATATGAAATGTGTTGATCATACACAGTGTTAGCATATACTGGCAAAATAAACTGCTAATACTATACAGAAAAGTAAGCAATTATTATATCTACAGGGCAGAAAAGGTTTCTGCCCGTTTTACCCTCGTCGACCAAAGCAAGGAGTGTTGTCCCAATTGGCAAGGGTAAAGTCCGGGTGGACCGCAGTGATGGAGGGATTGTCATCATCCTCCCTGTCCTGAATGATGGCCATTACGTCTGGGCAATCATCGTTTGGGGTGTATCTGTTAGTATGTTCATCATGAACGATGATGCGTATACCGGACATCATCCGTATGACGTCTTGTTTGATTCTTCGTTCCTCTTCTTCCATTGCGGGATTTGGAACAACGATTTCTTTCTCCTTCACCGGTACCGGCTTGGGAAATAACATAGCCATTACATTGGCTGGCACCTTTACTAGAGGTTGTGCGGACTCAGAGTTTGAAGGCAAAGCCAAATGCCATAGGGTTGAAGTTGAAGGAATCTGCTGATGCTTATGAGGATTCATGTGACTAGAGCTGGCAGAATAGCCTAGTCCAGCTGTTCCAACTTGCTTGGTTAATCGAATGGGGTACTTGATACCCTGGCCATCTTTACCCAACCCTTGTCCCGGTTTAGGACCTAACGACATCATTTCTTGAGTGGCTGACATCACCTTGGCAGAGATCTTAGGTTCGGGCAATGGTGCTCCAATAACGTGGTATTGGGTGTTGCTTATTTCTAAAGCATGAAAACTGACTGGTTCTATGTCTGTATTGGCATTGATGAACGACATGTCCCCGTGCTGAGGAATCTCTGGTTCAGCGTTGACTATGACCAGGCTATTATTGATGATGTATTTCAATTGTTGGTGAAGAGTGGAGGGGACTGCCCCAGCCATATGAATCCATGGTCGTCCCAAGATTAGGTTGTATCCCGAATCTATCTTGAGCACATGGAAAGATACGCAGAATGTGTGAGGACCAATTTCGATTGGACTCAATTACTCCGAAATAGAATTTCGTCGGGCTCCATCAAAAGCTTTGATGATAGTATGGCTACTCGAATTCGGTTGAGATTGATGTTCATCTTCACCAAGGTAGCATATGGGCGAGATATTGAGAGAGGAACCTCCATCTATTAAGACTCTCGCTACCATCTATCCAGGAGGATAAGACCACAATGTGTAGCGGTTTGCAATGAATGGGTCCCTTCGGATGGTATGTCATCATCGGTGAAGGATATCACATTGTTGTTGAAAATGTGATCAACCATATGTTAAAACTTTTCCGTATCCACTGATGTCGGGAGATAGGCTTCTTCTAGAACCTTTAGTAAGACCTTCCGGTGATTCTCAGAGGTTAGGACCAAGTCCAAAATTGATATTTGTTGTGGAGTTTCTTTCAAGCTTAAAACCATCGTAGCTTCATTATGACCCACAAGTAGCGGAGGAATTTTTCAACCTTCTCCATGGGTATTTTCCCTTTGATTTGGTGGTGGGCTTCATCACCCGATGGGGAGATCGGTGGATTTTCTTCGACGACAACGCGGCGAGTTGTATGTGAGGTGGATCCTTCACCTTCTCCATAATTCCACAGAACCTTCACGCAAGCTAACAATAGGATATATTGTGCTCTGCGCATGGCAAGTTGATTGGCTCGGGGCGGCCACTTTCAAAGGATTGTTTCCTCCTTTGAAAGTTGAATTATCGGTATTGTAGTAAAGTATTAATCCTTGACCCGGTGGATATAATCGCTACCACATTTTTCCACTTAGTAGGGCCTCGTGCATTCTCACTTGCATACATAACACGGTGTCATTATCTCATGCCTTAAAGACATACCACTGTCGATTAGATTTTGAATAAGGTATGAGTGCCCAACATTCTTACGTGCTATGACCATGAGATCGGGAGTGGTATTGACATACTCCATCAGAGTTGTACCGTCCCGAACGGGGGTTGAGTGGAGGTAGAAGGGAACTGATCCTTCCTTCATTGATTAACATATGAAGGATTTCCTCCATGGGTTGGCCCAAATAGGTGAATTCCCGTTTGTTGGCGAAATTCCGATTGGCTTTGGCATTCGCTCTCTTCGTCACTTTGTCTTCCAGCATTTCATTTTCTGAAAGTGACGAGGGAATATTCATGACAATAGGTAGGAGACTGGCATGCTCCTGGCTAATTAATTGCCGAGTTACTTGATGCTGAAAAGTCACCAGTTCCGCCAATTGCTCAATTTGTTTGTCGAGAGATTTGATCTTTCGTTCCATTGTGAATTGGAACTTGGCATAATCCCATTTGTCATCACCGTCTTTGAGGGTCTGGGAAGATTCACAGCTGAAGTTGGAATTTTGTCCACTACTCTAATTGATCATGTTGACATCTTCTTCTTTGTGTTGAGGAAGAGGGTTGTCTTGTACATGAGGCTGATCGGGTTTGGTGACTACGATCTCCCTGTTGTCTATTAGGTCCTGGATCTTGTGTTTCAAGGCCCAACAATCCTGAGTATCATGTCCAGGTGCCCCGGCATGATAAGCACATTTCCTAGCAAAGATTGAAACCCCGGCCCATTAGAAATTTGGTGGTGGAAGAAGATGCGTAATTTTCTTACGTGTTGTCGGGAAGATTAAGAATGTTCTCGAGGGTATCCCCTAAGGGTGTAAACACTCGATGGCGTTTGACCTCTCCACCTTTTGGTACTGGAGGGTTTGCAGACTGTGCTGGAAAGGGAGTGTAGTTTCTCCTTTGAATGGGCATATTTTGATTGCCTTTTTGCCCCTGTAGTATTAGGGAAACATCTTCTTCTTTCTTTTTATGGACCCTCTGGGGTTGTTCCCATAATTTCCAGATTGGATGTTGTCTGCAACAGCTTTGAGTGCAGCTAGGTCTAGAATCTTTCTTGGCTTCAATCTCATCTCAGCCATCTCCCCATGTTTAACCATTTTAGAAAACGGTTTGCCGATGCCGGCTAAAACTCTCTCATAGAAGGGAGCTTCTTGTATGTCACGAATGTCATGACCATTTTCGATTCATCATGGCGGGGACTAACCAGGTAGCCAAAGCGTCTCGACTTTGAGCATACTCTCTGAAAGACTCATTAGACTGTTTCTTGATCTTCATAATTTAATACCGATCAGGAGCCATCTGAGTTTGAAAATCAGATTGAGTCGAGGAAAGCATGTGCTAGCTCTTCCCGGCTATGGATTTTGGAGTTGTCTAATCTTGTGTACCACTAAAGCAGGCTTCTCCATTAGACTCTTTTGGAACAATTGCATTTCGAGCTTTTCATCCTCCGCATAGGATCCAAGTTCTCAATAAATACTTTTAGATGTGTGTAAGGATCCCCAACCCGTCATATTTTTCAAAGTCAGGAGTTTTAAATTTTTCTGGATAGTGAACACCAGGAAAAATACATAGATCAGCATATGAAACACTCCCGTGTCTTCCAATTTCTTTGATAGCGCGAAGGGTCTCTTCCATTTGGATGACTTTCTTTTTGATGTCACCATTGTCTGGATCTCCAGTGGGATGGGAAGCATCATGAGTTTTGTTGGTCGATTCAATCGTGGTTCGATATGGTAATGGCGGGTCTCCCCCTTGTGTGGAGGATTCAGTATGTACGGGTATTTTCTGACCCTGTGTAGACTGGTGTAATTCTTTTAATAGAATAGCCAAATCTGTGATCTGTTTACTTAATCCGTCGAATTCTTTGCGAGAAACTGGAGTAAGTTCAGTCTGGTCAAATGACGACATGATTGACTGTTGGCCTGTTGCCTTTTTGGACTTTGACCGGGTAGTAGGTCCGATTGATTCCCTGCGAAAGACTTGCATAGTTTAGTCTTTAGGGAATGTATATAATAACATGCTATGTGATGTGTCCATTTTAAGATTTTTATCCTGCACAACGGATGTCAGTTGTTTGTAGCATGCTTTAAATTATGTATGTGTACACATTTCTTCATATTTCTCATTACATGGAGATAGATATGGAATGAAATTACAAGTAATTGTGTTTACAAGTAATTTGAAATGAGAGCATGAAGAGACTTTCCTCCGTTTTGGGTTTATCAGAGGCTGACCTATCTTAGGTTACTCTCGCGGCTTTTTGGCATGAAGGTTCCCAAATCATCGCAATCTACTAGACGGGAAGTTAATCCGGTCTTTCAACTGGAGCGAATTTGGGTGGTGCCTTTCCTGAGCCTCGAAGAATTAGTCTTCTCACGAGTCCAGTAATCAAACACCGACGGGATAACATCCTGGTGGAGGGACCACACAACATACATTCACATACATCGTGCCTCACCGTATGAAATGATGACATGTGCGAAGCACTAATGTCATAAGCAGTTTATAGTGCGAAGCACTAACATCACACGCAAATATGATGCGAAGCACTAAGTTCAATCAAGACATGCATTCGTAGACATTCATCCAATATAAATGCAACATCCACACACAAGCAGATAACAGTTTTGAAAAGATTGTAATAACGGCTTAAGTCCTCTTACTGGAATCCCCAGTAGAGTCGCCACCTGTCGATGTCGGGATTTTTGGATGTCCCTTTCCGTTACTTGTTCTTTGGTGTTCTCCTTTTAGGTGAGATTTTGAAAAAATAAGTAAAAAAGGTCCGACATGTATGATGTCGATGATGGGACTGTTAAGAGTCGCCAGTTGGTTTTTTAAATGGTAGTACCAACACAACCGATAAAAGGTTTGCACATTGACCCAATGGTGTGACATCGATATACTCTGGTCGGTGAAACCGAGATTCGTTTAGGTCCGGGGACTTGGTTATTCGGGGGGAAGGTGTTAGGCACCCCCCGACATCCGTGTTACCATGGTGACCGCCTCTTTTCAAGAAACTATTATCTGAATGCGTGTGTGTGTGTTGGTCAATGTGCTGTTGTATTGAAGTTGTGCGAGGCCTCGTTCGAACCTATATACACAGGGTTTGAATTTATGTAAAAATTCAGTTTTTAGCAAGATATGGCATTGATGTTTTATAAAAGAGGTTTTTCAAACCCTGATGCTCAATAGGAATTAAGACCTTTTACACTCCAATTTTTGTTAAGTGATCGGCTGGATTGATTTTATTTGACGGATGCGAGGCTTCCGTATGAAAAATAATATACAAAAATAATGCCGACTTCCTCGTGGGTTTGGAAACCATCTGAGGAAATTCAAACATCGCAGAAAAATTTACAAGCTGCTTACAGCTGAAAAATGTCTAACACGGGAACCGAATCTAGATCCAATGTGATGAATCTATGATCACATGATTCCTAGGCGCACTGAATGTTGCAATTTGTATAAAAGCAATAAGCAGATATATATATATAAAAGCGGTAAATATATATATACAGACATGATCACTAACCACGAAGCACCTCCATGGGGGATCAGAAATGTAGATAAAGCTGTTAAAAGCTATCAACCACCACGGAGGAAACTCCAGGCGGGACGAAATATAAATAAAGCTGTAAAAGCGATCAACCACCACGAAGTAAACTCCAGGTGAGACGAAATATATACATATATATATAAGCAATAAATGCACCAGATGTAAAATCCAGGCTCATCGAACAGAGTTCGACCATAGTTCATATATATAAGTATATATATATATATATAAAAGCGAGTAAACGCACCAGACCAAAGTCTAGGCTCATCGAACAAAGTCCGACACACAGTTGATATATATAAGTATATATATATAAATTAAAGCAGTAAACACTCCAGACCGAAGTCTAGGCTCAATCAAGGCATAACTCGATAATGTTAGTCAATATATATATATATATATATATATATATATATATATATATATATACACACTGAAATGAAACCACGGATCGAAGTCCGGGCAAAAGCAAGCAACACGACTCTCAACGTGTAGAAGGGTGTGTGCAAAGATGAAGAGAAAGGCTTTAAAGTCTGTGAGAAGGCTTATAGTGGGCTGCCAAAGAAGACTTCTATATCTTTAAAGTGGATGAAACTCGGCTCTCGCAGGTACAAAAGTAGCTATATGTGAGCTCACAAGTGTTTAAAATGGGAAAGCACTCAGTATATTGCAAGTACGGAGCAAATTTGACAGGGCTTCCTCGCTCTTTCTCTCTTCAAAATGGCCACCCCAAGCCCTCTATTTATAGAGGGGGGAGTCAGTGTACTTGTGACCAAACCAGCAGTGTGTACCGAGGTACTGGGTTGCCCCGGGTTTCTCGGGTCAGGTCGTCTCGTAGTACGTGCACATAGGCACTGTAATGTCAGCTCGAACTTTTAGAATTGCAATCCGGGCATCCGACTGAGGTATATAGGACCAATTTCGGACCGTCGTTGTCGAGAGTTGTACAATGGCATGAGATTAGAGTTTGTACGAAGTCATTGAAGATGGGACGATGCCCTCCGATCTTCAAGCTTCAAATTCTATCCATTACCCTGCACAATAGTCACTCGGGATTGGTTTTCCTTGATTCTTGTGGGACATCATTGTGTAGAGATGTGTGTATGAAATGTTGAGACGACGTGATGTGTCTTTAGAGTGGTGAGATGATGCCTTGGCCCCTCAACGTGTAGAAGGGTGTGTGCAAAGATGAAGAGAAAGACTCTAAAGTGTGCGAGAAGGCTTACCGCTGACTGCTAAAAAGGGCTTCTATATCTTTAGAGTGGGTAAACACTGGGATTTTGGGGGTACAAAAGAGGCTATATATGAGCTCACAGGTGTTTAAAAGTGGGAAAATACACTGTATGACGAGTGCAGAGAAAATTGTGAAGGGTTTCCCCGTCTTTTTTCTCTTAAAATTCAGCACCCCAAGCCCTCTATTTATAGGCAATATGAGCCGCAGGTGTACCAGAGGCGGGTCGGGTCGGACCGGGTTTGTCGGGTCAGGTCGTCTCGAAGTACGTGCACTCATGCACTGTAATGTCCACTCGCATTTTGAGAAGTGCAATCCGGGCATCCGTTTTGAGGTATACAGGACCTATTTCAGACTGCCGTTGTCGAGAGTTGTACGATGGCATAGGATTAGAGTTTGTACGAAATCATTGAAGATGGGACGATGCCCTCCGGTCTTCAAGCTTTAACTTTCATCTGTTACCTCGCGCAATAGTCACTCGGGATTGGTTAGCCTTGTGGGACATCGTTGCATAGAGACGTGACGTGGCATTGTGTTGGACGAGATGACGATTGTTGTCCCTCACCGGTGTTATCGCCGGATTGGGCCGATAAAGCAGACGTTGCTCATACTTCACTGAGATTGGACTGCTGCAATTGTTAAAGGTCCTCATTGTCATCTTTGAGGTGTGCATGTCTTCCCGATGTTATTGCCGGGTTGGTACAATGTATCTCATTGTGAGCGCCGAGATTGAAGCTGATGGCATTTGAAACAAGCATTTCTGGGGTTATCTCCGAAACTGCATTCTTTGGGGTTATCACCAAGGTTGGTGGCTATTCCCATGGTTGGGACTGAGACTGGATACCTCGGGGTTATCTCCGAGATTAATCGGTCTTCTCGGTGTGTGTTCCAATATTGTATTTGTAGGTCTCGGAGTTATATCCGAGGTTGGAACTGTTTCTCCCAGAATGTGATCTGGGGTTGATGTTGAACTCCCGGTAGTATCCGGTATGGATTTGGATTGTCTTTCAGGGTTCTCTCTTAAAAGATGAATTTGTCCTCCTGTAATGTCAGTAACAGTAGTACAGAAAATTTTGAGTGTCTACACCTATATTATGACCGACCAACAAATAAGCTTAGGTAGGACACACTAGTGAAGGATTTACTCGTCTCTCCCCTCCTAGTTCTATTCCCCGATCTCCGCCAGAGATCATATCCCTAAGCTTTGATACCAACTGTGACCCCCCCCAAAATAGGTATACAACACCCATTCTGAGTCGCCAAATATATGGTACAGAAACAACTACAACTTTATTAATACAACTGTCGTGCAAAATACGACAACACTTAAACTGTGAGTTTAAATACAAATATTGTCATCTAGACAATATCCACACTCAAATAAGTCCTCATTACAATTATTGATACACTATTTTACAAAATAGTGAGGACTACTAAAATAACTTCTAGAACCATCATTCCACACCCCGACTAGTACTTCATTACATTCTCGCCTCCTGAGAAGAAAAATGGAACAAAAAGGAAAAGGGTGAGCTCAACTAGCCCAGTAAAGAACATTTTGACTAAGATAATATAGAACAAATTATCGTTAGTCCTCAACAGGGAAAAATCTAATAGAATACAATAGACAACAAGTTTTAAATCAATATTAGCAGCGGCAATAATAATTTATTAGAAGAGTTAAATAGAGAATAAAATCTACTATCTTCTATATATGAATTTAAAAGTCCATCGTCAATATTTTATCCCTGTAACATCAATCAACATATATCTAGAATCAAATATTTATCTTTGCACTACAGGCCAAAGATATTCATCAGTTGGTCATGTTCATCTAAACACATGTTCATCTTTGCACTATGAGCCAAAGATATTCATCAGAAATCATTCATCTTTGCACTACAGGCCAAAGATATTCAGTAATATCATCATTTAGGACTGAGGATGATGAAGAATATTTTAAAGGAAACAAATCCAGTGAAGCAAAAGAACAAATATTAGGAATTCGTATTACAGTTTTATCCAAATTCAATAATACTCCATAATAACCAATTTTGAAGCAGAATTCAAAAATAAAGATCAAAACATGGATACAATCAAAGATAGTAACCATAATAGACATCTTGGACAAAAAGAAGAAAATTTCATTTTTTGGTGAATAGTGTCGTATTCGTGAATAGTGTCGTATACATGAATAGTGCCGTATACGTGAATAGTAACCCCGACACAAAAAGTTCCAAATTTGATAAAAAGTTCAGACCAATATTTTGGCATAATGATATTGAAGAAAATAATATCATTTAAAAAGAAAACAACATCCCTTACCTCGAAAAAGACAGGTTCTTCCGACCGAATACTGGATATAAAGTGAAGGAACTTGCAAATATATAGCAACACTCAAAGTCTTAAAATACTCACAAGAATACGCTCGATAATATAGAGAGAGAAAGAGAGAGAAGATTTCAGTTTCTGGTGTGATTTTCAATTATAACCTAAACACCCTATTTATAAGAAAATGCTTAGAACACCAAAGCAGAAAATATAATATAATATTAATATATTATATATAAATTCCTACGCCAATCTTTGAATACTGGAATCCCACATGTTTAACAACAAAATGGGCCCACCAACTTGTTAAAAACGTTTTTGTTGATATAAATAATTAAAACTTCCAAAAATCAATTATTTCAGAACCTCTGAACTTCAATAATTCATAATAAATAGCCCTTTTATCAAAAAAATTTGAATATTATGTCCTTCCATAGGAAATTCAATTCTCTACAACTTTGTAAGTTTAAGTTTTTCAAAATTCCAAATAGAAGTTGACCGAAATTCACAAACGGACGATTTTACAGGCTATAACCAAATTTCAGTCAAGAAATGGGGTCCACAAACATGAAAAACATGTTTTAATCATTTAATCCAACAAAAGTACTCTTCCTCCTCATATACTCATATATCCCACATTCATTGTAAAAATATCATCATTATTATATTATAATAATATAATAAAATATTATTTTATCAGAAAAGATAAAATATTGATTTTCAACAATTGTCACTTTAAAAATTTTCTCCATCTATATCCACATAAAATGAATATTTTCCTCATCATATAAATTAATAATTAATTGTTCACAAATAATATTACAGAATCAAAATACTGACAACCAGGTAGTTCCCAGGAATGAGGGGGCTTTCCAATAAGGATTTCTCCTTACTGGCGCGCAATTAGTTGACCAAACCTTTCCTTAGACAGAACTTTCTAGAAATTGCAAATAATGTTATCTAATAATATTATTCAGATAATATGAATTATTACTTCGATAATGGAAAATACTGTGTAGTGACAATTATTGAAACAATAGTAATATAAAATATCAACGCAACAATTATTGAATCAATAAAATAATATACTGAACAGTAATTACTGTAACAATTATTGAGTAGTGCCTTCTTATGTAAGAATCAATAATTGGTGCAATACCGTGCTACTTGCAGAAGCAACAACGCCAGACATCTTGTATTTTAACCACCGGTATTCCAACAAGATAATTCAGAATAACAACTATGTCGTTATTTATAAACAAGTTATACTTGTCATTTTCTTCATCCAATCGCTTTCAAGTTATGGGGCCCATAAAAGATCGCTACCGTCATTTAATATTCCCGACAATGCTAAAGAATATATTCCCACGACCAAACGAATATTCCGACAACAATGAATATTTTATAACCACTTGCTTATTTGAAATATTTGCGTATTTTACCCATAACTAACCACATTAATCAAATCAACCCTTACTATTTCAAAATAATAAATAGAGGAAATTAAATTTCATTTATTAATAATTTGGGGTCTTACACTTTACGTGATCTATCACTTTCAGTATTTAAAGGATATGCAAAAGAAGATATCTAATACATAAAAGACATATAACATCATCAGAATCAATAGATACATGTTGGTCAAACGTTGTCAGAAAAATCTCTCTTGAAGGTTTCTAGGTTTTCCAGAAATCTTCATAAGCAGTCGGTCAAGCCTACTTTGACCGTCGATTACTTTGACCATGTTTGTGTTTTAGGTGATCTAAAGGTTTACAAATGAAGTCGATACAACATATTATAACATGGATACGACAAAACACACAAATCACATAACACTAAATAGATTGGGACTCATGAACAAGCTGTCAGACCCATCTGGTAACTTTTGGGTTACCCAGAAACAAAAACTGAATGGTCAACGCCTTTTGACCGATCACTACATCCAGTCTATTACTTTCTAAGGTTCAAGCGTGTTCTGGACTTGTAGTCCTCATGTCAAACTATAATATCAATACCCTTATACATCATAACAGATTAACAGAAGTGAGATCAAGGTCGGTCAAAGTCGCTGCCCGAACACGTTCTTCAGTTTTCTGGGTTTCCTAGAAAACTAATTTTGTATTCGGTCAACGGACTTTGACAGTGAATAACTTTTGATATATACGTTCAATGACCATGAAACCACTTTCAGAATACTAAAAACATTACATAGAACAACTTTCAACCTTTAAAACAACAAAACGATTAACAACCACAGATCTACGAGGACTGACATTTGACTGTCATACAACAAAAAAACTAAATTTCTAGATTTTTCAAATCTTCAAATTCGAGTCTCTAGATGTTATGGATCTAACATCTAGCAACACAAATCATCATTATATACTACTTACAACATGTTTTAACATAAAAATCTAACATCTAATATGACACACCCAAAATAGGTATACATCACCAATTCTGAGTCGCCAGATACATGGTACAGAATTCAAATACAACTTAATTATACAACTGTCGTGTAGAATACGACGAGATATAACTGAGAGTTTTAATAAGAATATTGTCATCTAGACAATATCCACACTCAATGGAGTCCTTATTACATTTATTATCACACTATTTAACAGAATAATGAGGACTACTAATGCACCATCTAGGACCATCACTCTATTCCCCGACTAGTCCCAGCTACGTTCTCCTTTCCTGAAGAGAACAGTGAAAGAAAGGGTGAGCTCAACTAGCCTAATAAGAACGATTATGACTAAGATAATGCAGAATAAATTATCAATAGCCTTCAACAGTATAACAACTGATAGAATATAATAGACAACAAGTTTTAGATCAAAAACTGCAGCGGAATAAGCAATCCATTAGAAGAGTTAAGTAAAGTATAAAATATAATGTCTTCTATGATTTAAAAAGTTTTTCATCAATTTTATCGCTGAGACTCAGCTTAATAAATAAAATTGAATCATCCCTGCTCCATGGCCAAGGATATTCATATAATCATAAATGGTCATGACTATACCAAATAATCCCTGGTCACAATCATACCAACAACTGTCCACTAATGAACTACAGGCCAATGAGGACTTTTACCACATCATTCGTCACATTACGGTCATGATTATATCAAATAATCCTTGGTCATAATCATACCAAGTCCATCTATGCACGTAAGCCAAAGATGACTTTCAACATAATATAGGCATGGGGATGATGACAATTCAATAAAACAGGTTTAAGAATAAATTTTAAAGATTTATAAGTTAATTTATCCTGAACTCAATAACGTCAAAATTGTCAACTTGATACTGCTTTGTGAAGTAAAATTCAAGAATGCTCAGAAGAATATTTTCATGAAAAGATACTGGATGAAGCGCAAATATCAAGGATATTCCACTAATTTCATGGAGTATAGAAGCCAAAACTTTAACCAACTGAGTATAATAGAATATATGAAACTGCAAATGGATTTTCACCCGCCATGCGGTAATCCACGTATATAGATCATTTCCACAATTTAATAAGGAATGAATACAAAGGATAATTCTCCAAGCATGTGGTAATCCACATAGACAGGTTATTCCAACAGAATAATAAAGAATGGAATAATAGAAGGATTCACCATGCGTGCGATAGACTACACAGATAGGTTATTCCTGACGAGAATAATAAATATGGAACCGAGTCCGGCGAACGCATGCAGATGAGGATATTCCGACATAATAATAAAATAATGGAACCAAGTCAAAGCATAAACGCACGATATATGATATTTCGACAAAATAATAAAGAACGGAATATTAGAAGAATTTCACCATGTATGCGGTGATTGCATATAAGCGAGTTATTCCAATGAGAATAATAAGAATGGAATAACAACAAAAAATCACCAAGCACGCGATAGATCCGCAGACAAACAAAGTTATTCCAAAAGAATAATAAAGAATGGAATAACAGAAGTTCTCTTCATGAATAAGAAAGAAAGAATACCCCTTACGAGTACAACAAATAATATTCCCTACCTTAGAAAAACTGAATACTAAAGTAGTGAAGTAGCAGAATACTTTTCTTCTTTCTCTCTATAGTTTCTCTCTCTAGAGTTTCAGTGATTTCGTAAGAAATAGTGAAGGAATGAGCTTCTATTTATAGGAGAATGGACTGAATAGTAACTAATTCATGAACGGTCCAGATTAATTTACTTTTAAACGGACGGTCCATATTGGTTTACTATTAAAACTTAAAGTAACGGTCCATATTGATTCACTATTAAAACTTTAAAGCAACAGTCCATACTGATTCACTATTAAAACTTTAAACCAGCGATCCATATTGATTTAATATTAAAACTTTAATCCAACGATCCATATTGATTTACTAATATAATTTCAAACAATGGTCTGAAAATTAGCACATCTCCTCATGGATTAATATTGTACCCAAAAATGATTTGGACCAAAAAGAAATTTGGACGTGAAAAGAAATATATCTTAACTCGTGAATTGTAACTCGTGAATAGTAACTCATGAATGTAATGAATAGTAACTCGTGAATAGTAACTCATGAATAGTACTTGAATAGTACTCACACAAAAAGTGCCCCAAATACTCGAGTGAACAATACTAGAGTGAATAGTAATCAGGTATTTTATGACAACTTGTCTACTTTGAAAAATTTTCACATATCACCCTTAAGTTTATATTTTTATCAATTTAACTATTTACCAAAATAGAAAAATTGAATACTTTTATTTCATAAAATTCGGGGTCTCACAATCTCCCCTCCTTATGAAATTTTGCCCTCGAAATTTACGTACGTACTTGATATTCGAAGAGATGAGAATACCTTGCTTTCTTTTCGGATTGTACCTTCCCGGTTATTTCCTCTCTATCATGATTTTCCATTTCTCATCTCCTGTATTTCAAATATCATTCTAGAATATAGTTTCAAAATAAGGGTTAATTGACATACCACATAATACACCTATATTTTGATCGACCAATTAAATAACAAATAAACTTAGGTAGGTCATACTAGCGAAGGAATTCCCCGTCTCTCCCCTCCTAGTTCTTGTCTCACATCTCAGCCAGGGATCATATCCCTAAGCTTTTATACCAACCGTGATGCCCCCAAAACAGTATACATCACCCATCTTGAGTCGCCATGAGATACAGTAATTGAATACAAATACAACCTAATTATACAACAATCGTATAAAATACGACAAAACATAGGCTGAGAGTTTTAATAAGAATATTGTCATCTAGACAATATCCACACTAAATGGAGTCCTCATTATATTTATTGTCACACTATTTAACAGAATAGAGAGGACTACTAATGCACCATCTAGGACCATCACTCTGTTCCCCGACTAGTCCCAAGTACGTTCTCATTTCCTGAAGAGAACAGTGAAAGAAAGGGTGAGCTCAACTAGCTCAGTAAGAAATATTATGACTAAGATAATGCAGAATAAATTATCAATAGCCTTCAACAGTATAACAACTGATAGAATATAATAAACAACAAGTTTTAGATCAAAAACTGCAGTGGGATAAGCAATCCATTAGAAGAGTTAAGTAAAGTATAAAATATAATGTCATCTATGATTTAAAAAGTTTTTCATCAGATTTATCGCTGAGATCAGCTTAATAAATAAAATCGAATCACCCCTGCTCCACGGCCAAGGATATTCATATAATCATCAATGGTCATGACTATACCGAATAATCCTTGGTCATAATCATACCAACAACTGTCCACCAATGAACTACAGGCCAATGAGGACTTTTACAACATCATTCGTCACATTATGTTTATGATTATCCGAATAATCCTCGGTCATAATCATACCAAGTCCATCTATGCACGTAAGCCAAAGATGACTTTCAACATAATATAAGCATGGGGATGATGACAATTCAATAAAACAGGTTCAAGAATAAATTTTAAAGATTTATAAGTTAATTTATCCTGAACTCAATAACGTCCAAATTTTCAACTTGATACTGCTTTTTGAAGTAAAATTCAAGAATGCTCAGAAGAATATTTCCATGAAAAGATACTGGATGAAGCGCAAATATCAAGGATATTCCACTAATTTCATGGAGTATAGAATCCAAAACTTTAACCAACTGAGTATAATAGAATATATGAAACTGCAAATGGATTTTCACCTGCCATGCGTTAATCCACGTATACAGATCATTTCCAAAATTTAATAAGGAATGAATACAAAGGATCATTCACCATGCATGTGGTAATCCAGATAGACAGGTTATTCCAACAGAATAATAAAGAATGGAATAATAGAAGGATTCACCATGCATGCGATAGATAGATCGCGCATATATAGGTTATTACCAACGAGTAATAATAAATAATGGAACCGGTCCGGCAGATAAACGCATTGCAGACGAGGATACGAGGATATAAAGAATAATAAATAATGGAACCAGTCCCTAAAACGCAGCAGAGACAGGAAATTTCGACGAATAATAAATAATGGAACAGTCCGGCGTAGAATAGAGGATATTCCAGCAGAATAATAATGAATGGAATATTAGAAGAATTTCACCACGTATTAAGAGATATACAAAAGTTATTCCAAATGTAATAATAAGAATGGAATAACAACAGAATTCACCAGCATGCGATGGACCGCATGCATGTGAGTTTTCCCATAGAATAATAAAGAATGGAATAACTGAAGTTCTCTTCATGAATAAGAAAGAAAGAATACCCCTTACGAGTACAACAAATAATATTCCCTACCTTAGAAAAACTGAATACTAAAGTAGTGAAGTAGCAGAATACTTTTCTTCTTTCTCTCTATAGTTTCTCTCTAGAGTTTCAATGAATTTCGTAAGAAATAATGAAGGAATGAGCTTCTATTTATAGGAGAATGGATTTGAATAGTAACTAATTCATGAACGGTCCAGATTAATTTACTTTTACTGAGACGGTCCATATTGGTTTACTATTAAAACTTAAAGTAACGGTCCATATTGATTCACTATTAAAACTTTAAAGCAACAGTCCATACTGATTCACTATTAAAACTTTAAACCAGCGATCCATATTGATTTAATATTAAAACTTTAATCCAACGATCCATATTGATTTACTAATATAATTTCAACCAACGGTCTAAAAATTAGCACATCTCCTCATGGATTAATATTGTACCCAAATATGATTTGGAATATAAAAGAAATATATATACTTCGTGGGTGTAACTCGTGAATAATAAGTAACTTTCGTGAATAGTAACTCGTGAATAGTAACTCATGAATAGTAACTCGTGAATAGTAACTCATGAATAGTACTTCAACACAAAAAGTGCCCCAAATACTCGAGTGAACAATACTAGAGTGAATAGTAATCAGGTATTTTATGACAACTTGTCTATTTTGAAAAATTTTCACATATCACCCTTAAGTTTATATTTTTATCAATTTAACTATTTACCAAAATAGAAAAATTGAATACTTTTATTTCATAAAATTCGGGGTCTCACAATCTCCCCTCCTTATGAAATTTTGCCCTCGAAATTTACGACGTGACGTTTTGATATTGAAGAGATGAGAATACCTTGCTTTCTTTTCGGATTGTACCTTCCCGGTTATTTTCTCTCTATCATGATTTTCCATTTCTCATCTCCTGTATTTCAAACATCATTCTAGAATCTAGTTTCAAAATAAGGGTTAATTGACATACCACATAATACCCCTATATTTTGATCGACCAATTAAATAACAAATAAACTTAGGTAGGTCATACTAGCGAAGGAATTCCCCGTCTCTCCCCTCTTAGTTCTTGTCTCACATCTCAGCTAGGGATCATATCCCTAAGCTTTGATACCAACTGTGACACACCCAAAACAGGTATACATCACCCATCTTGAGTCGCCAGATACAAGGTACTGAATACAAATACAACCTAATTATACAACAATCGTATAAAATACGACAAAACATAGGCTAAGAGTTTTAATAAGAATATTGTCATCTAGACAATATCCACACTAAATGGAGTCCTTATTACATTTATTGTCACACTATTTAACAGAATAGAGAGGACTACTAATGCACCATCTAGGACCATCACTCTGTTCCTCGACTAGTCCCAAGTACGTTCTCATTTCCTGAAGAGAACAGTGAAAGAAAGGGTGAGCTCAACTAGCTCAGTAAGAAATATTATGACTAAGATAATGCAGAATAAATTATCAATAGCCTTCAACAGTATAACAACTGATGGAATATAATAGACAACAAGTTTTAGATCAAAAACTGCAGCGGGATAATCAATCCATTAGAAGAGTTAAGTAAAGTATAAAATATAATGTCATCTATGATTTAAAAAGTTTTTCATCAGATTTATCGCTGAGATCAGCTTAATAAATAAAATCGAATCACCCCTGCTCCACGGCCAAGGATATTCATATAATCATCAATGGTCATGACTATACCGAATAATCCTTGGTCATAATCATACCAACAACTGTCCACCAATGAACTACAGGCCAATGAGGACTTTTACAACATCATTCGTCACATTACGGTTATGATTATACCGAATAATCCCTGGTCATAATCATACCAAGTCCATCTATGCACGTAAGCCAAAGATGACTTTCAACATAATATAAGCATGGGGATGATGACAATTCAATAAAACAGGTTCAAGAATAAACTTTAAAGATTTATAAGTTAATTTATCCTGAACTCAATAACGTCCAAATTGTCAACTTGATACTGCTTTGTGAAGTAAAATTCAAGAATGCTCAGAAGAATATTTCCATGAAAAGATACTGGATGAAGCGCAAATATCAAGGATATTCCACTAATTTCATGGAGTATAGAATCCAAAACTTTAACCAACTGAGTATAATAGAATATATGAAACTGCAAATGGATTTTCACCTGCCATGCGTTAATCCACGTATACAGATCATTTCCAAAATTTAATAAGGAATGAATACAAAGGATCATTCACCATGCATGTGGTAATCCAGATATAGAAAAGTTATTCCAATGAATAATAAAGAATGGAATAATAGAAGGATTCACCGTAAATGCGATAGTACGCACATATAGGTTATTACCAATAAGAATAATAAATAATGGAACAAGGTCCAGATAAACGCTGACGACGTGGATATTCGGCGAATAATAAATAATGGAACTAGGTCTTGCGTAAGCGCATACGAAGACATGGATATTAAACATAATAATAAATAATGGAACCAAGTCCGGCGTAAACGCACAGACATGATATGTCGACAAAATAATAAAGAACGGAATATTAGAAGAATTTCACCACGTATTCGGTACTTCGCATAAGTAGGTTATTCCGACAGAATAATAAGAATGGAATAACAACAGAATTCACCAGGCATGCGATAGACCGCACAGACAGGTTTTTCCAACAGAATAATAAAGAACGGAATAACAGAAGTTCTCTTCATGAATAAGAAAGAAAGAATACCCCTTACGAGTACAACAAATAATATTCCCTGCCTTAGAAAAACTGAATACTAAAGTAGTGAAGTAACAGAATACTTTTCTTCTTTCTCTCTCTAGAGTTTCAATGAATTCGTAAGAAATAATGAAGGAATGATCTTCTATTTATAGGAGAATGGACTGAATAGTAACTAATTCATGAACGGTCCAGATTGATTTACTTTTAAACGGACGGTCCATATTGGTTACTATTAAAACTTAAAGCAACGGTCCATATTGATTCACTATTAAAACTTTAAAGCAACGGTCCATACTGATTCACTATTAAAACTTTAAAGCAACGGTCCATACTTATTCACTATTAAAACTTTAAACCAGCGATCCATATTAATTTACTATTAAAACTTTAAACCAACGATCCATATTGATTTACTAATATAATTTCAACCAACGGTCTAAAAATTAGCACATCTCCTCATTGAATAATATTGTACCCAAAAATGATTTGGACAAAAAAGAAATATATCTTACGGGTGAATAGTACCCCATGAATAAGTAACTCGTGAATAGTAACTCGTGAATAGTAACTCATGAATAGTAACTCGTGAATAGTACTCTGACACAAAAAGTGCCCCAAATACTCGAGTAAACAATACTAGAGTGAATAGTAATCGGGTATTTTATGACAACTTGTCTACTATGAAAAATTTTCACATATCAGCCTTAACTTTACATTTTTATCAATTTAACTATTTACCAAAATAGAAAAATTGAATACTTTTATTTCATAAAATTCGGGGTCTCACAATCTCCCCTCCTTATAAAATTTCGCCCTCGAAATTTACGTACGTACCTGATATTCGAAGAGATGAGAATACCTTGCTTTCTTTTCGAATTGTACCTTCCCAGTTATTTCCTCTCTATCATGATTTTCCATTTCTCATCTCCTGTATTTCAAATATCATTCTAGAATATAGTTTCAAAATAATGGTTAATTGAAATACTACATAATACCCCTATATTCTGACCGACCAATTAAATAACAAATAAACTTAGGTAGGTCATACTAGCGAAGGAATTCCCCGTCCCTCCCCTCCTAGTTCTTGTCTCACATCTCACCGAGGATCATATCCTAAGCTTTGATACCAATTGTGCGTACGACCCCCAAAGCGGTATACATCACCCATCTTGAGTTGCCAGATACAAGGTACTGAATACAAATACAACTTAATTATACAACAGTCGTGTAAAATACGACAAAACATTGGCTGAGAGTTTTAATAAGAATATTGTCATCTAGACAATATCCACACTCAATGGAGTCCTCATTACATTTATTGTCACACGATTTAACAGAATAGCGAGGACTACTAATGCACCATCTAGGACCATCACTCTGTTCCCCGACTAGTCCCAGCTACGTTCTCATTTCCTGAAGAGAACAGTGAAAGAGAGGGTGAGCTCAACTAGCCCAATAAGAAATATTATGACTAAGATAATGTAGAATAAATTATCAATAGCCTTCAACAGTATAACAACTGATAGAATATAATAGACAATAAGTTTTAGATCAAAAATTGCACCGGAATAAGCAATCTATTAGAAGAGTTAAGTAAAGTATAAAATCTAATGTCTTCTATGATTTAAAAAGATTTTCATCAACTTTATCGCTGAGACTCGGCTTAATAAATAAAATCGAATCATCCCTGCTCCACGGCCAAGGATATTCATAGAATCATCAATGGTCATGACTATACCGAATAATCCTCGGTCATAATCATACCAACAACAAGCATCCACCAATGAACTACAAAAGCCAATGAGGACTTTTACCACATCATTTGTCACATTACGGTCATGATTATACCGAATAATCCCTGGTCATAATCATACCAAGTCCATATATGCACGCAAGCCAAAGATGACTTTCAACATAATATAAGCATGAGGATGATGACAATTCAATAAAAGCAGTTCAAGAATAAATTTTAAAGATTTATAAGTTAATTTATCCTGAACTCAATAACGTCCAAATTTTCAACTTGATACTGCTTTGAGAAGTAAAATTCAAGAATGCTCAAAGAATATTTCCATGAAAAGATACTGGATGAAGCGCAAATATCAAGGATATTCCACTAATTTCATGGAGTATAGAATCCAAAACTTTAACCAACTAAGTATAATAGAATATATGAAACTGCAAATGGATTTTCACCCGCCATGCGGTAATCCACGTATACAGATCATTTCCACAATTTAATAAGGAATGAATACAAAGGATCATTCACCATGCATGTGGTAAACCACACAGACAGGTTATTCCAACAGAATAACAAAGAATGGAATAATAGAAGGATTCACCATGCGTGCGATAGACTGCACAGACAGGTTATTCCCAACAGAATAATAAATAATGGAACAAGGTCCGGTGTAAACGCCCAGACATGATATTTCGACAGAATAATAAATAATAGAACCAGTTCCAACATAAACGCACAGACATGATATTCCAATAGAATAATAAATAATGGAACCAGGTCCGAAGTAAACGCACAGACAGGATATTCCGACAGAATAATAAAGAATGAAATATTAGAAGAATTTCACCATGTATGCGGTACTTCGCATAAGCAGGTTAGTCCAACAGAATAATAAGAATGGAATAACAACAGAATTCACCAGGCATGCGATAGATCCGCAGACGAGTTATTCAACGAGAATAATAAAGAATGGAATAATGAAGTTCTCTCATGAATAAGAAAGAAAGAATACCCTTTACGAGTACAAAAATAATATTCCCTACCTTAGAAAAAGCGAATCTTGAAGTAGTGAAGTAGCGTAATATATTTTCTTCTTTCTCTCTATAGTTTTCTCTCTAGAGTTTGATTGAATTTAAGAAATAATGAAGGAATGAGCTTCTATTTATAAGAGAATGGGCTGAATAATAACTAATTCATGAACGGTCCAAATTGATTTACTTTTAAACGGACGGTCCATATTGGTTTAATAATAAAACTTAAAGCAGCGGTCTATATTGATTCACTATTAAAACTTTAAAGCGACGGTCCATACTGATTCACTATTAAAACTTTAAACCAGCGATCCATATTGATTTACTATTAAAACTTTAAACCAATGATCCATATTGATTTACTAATATAATTTCAACCAACGGTGTGAAAATTAGCACATCTCATCATAGAATAATATTGTACCCAAAAATGATTTGGACCAAAAAGAAATATATCTTACGGGTGAATAGTACCCCGTGAATAATAACTCATGATTAGTAACTCGTGAATAATAACTCATGAATAGTAACTCGTGAATAATACTCCGACACAAAAAGTGCCCCAAATACTCGAGTGAACAATACTAGAGTGAATAGTAATCGGGTATTTTATGACAACTTGTCTACTTTGAAAAATTTTCACATATCACCCTTAACTTTACATTTTTATCAATTTAACTATTTACCAAAATAGAAAAATTGAATACTTTTATTTCATAAAATTCGGGGTCTCACATCTAACACACGATCAAGGGTCAGATTATAAGTTAGGGTTTTATACCTTACATGAATAAATCTTGAATCTTGGCTACTGATTTGTTTATGGGAGTAGTAGGGCCTGTTTATAGGACTTAAATTCTATACAATTTCGTAGGTTTTAGAGAGAGAGGTCTTGGATGTGCTTGGTGAGTAAATGAGGCAAAATGATGAACATTTCTCTCTCCAAATCTATTTATATCACTTGTATGCAATGTATTTGGCTGGCATAAGGGGATGATCTGCTGAGATTTGTCACATGGGGTGGTTAGGTTAGTTTACCCACTCCATATTTGTCAAGATTTGCAAGCTAGCTAAAATAATGCAAGAGGGGTAAACATGTCATTTGGCTTATAATTTTAATCGTATTTTTGACATTTAACCAAACCCTTAGGGTTTAGGGTTTGGGTTAGGGTTTAGGATTTGAACCCATTAGGGTTTAAAAACAATTTCTAGAATTTCCAATTTAGGGTTTGCACAAAAAAATAAATAAATAAATTTTAGTTTCTAAAAATTTGAAATTAGGGTTTCCTAATTATGATTAATTTTCTAATTACACTATACATGAACATTAATGTATTAATTATTTAATAATTAGGGTTACTCCACCAATTAGGGTTACTAATTACTTAAAATAAAATTTTAAGTTTAAATATTTACTAATTATCGTTAAGCTTGCTAAAATTAACAATTAGGGTTTACAATTAGCAATTAGGTTTTATAATTACTAATTAGGGTTACCTAATAAAGAAATTAGGATTTTAAAATATTAATTTAGTGTTTTCACTTAAGAAATTATGGTTTCTAATTTCACGATTAGGGTTTCCAACAATTAGGGTTTTTTCCTAATTAATATTAATATCAATAATATCGGTCGTTAATCACATTATCATGATTACATAACGACTTAACAACTTCATAGAGTTGTAAATGGCCTTCAAATTAGGGTTTCTAGATTTTAATTAGGGTTTACCTAATTAATCATATAATACGCAACATAAATCACATCACACAATCATTGAACAGTCTTGGATCTCCCATTTGAGTCTTACAGTAGGGTTAGACAAATTAATATTAGGGTTTGATCATGATACACTAAAATTGACCGACCCTTAATAGTTCACACATATACAGTACATATCTATAGCACTGAAATCAATATATAATTAATATTATATATTTATTCTTATTCCTTGATCAAAATCCAAAATTAGGGTTTGGATTCCATATCTGATTTTCTTACATATTTAACATTATCAATTAAGTTAAAATAATTAACTTAATTAATCTAACATAAATTCATATAATTAAAATAGATTAATTATTATAATAATTCTAATAACCTTTTCATATATTATTTAAATAATATATAATTGTATTTTCATGGAAAATAAATAATAAAATATTTCTACTATAAAATTAATTATTAAAAGAATTAACTTTATAATAATCAATAATTTTTAAATAAAATTATTTGTAAACATTCATGTAATAAATATATTTTTATTTATTACATAATTACATACACACATTATCTTGTACAAATCCTCATCCTTCAAATAATAATAATAAAAAATTTATACGCAAAATTTCTGATTTAATTATATAGAAAATATCGGGTTGTTACATTCACCCTCCCTTATAAAGATTCTGTCCCCGGAATCACCATTTTAAAACCTAAACATACCAAGGTACATAGCATACACAATCATTGCGAGTAGATCTCGATCAAAATTGATCAAACTGATCTTTAACTATTCAGCATAAAGCTTATCTAACTGCTTATACAGAAAATTGATTTCTAATAGAACTCAATTTCCTCCTTCAAAATAATTTATAAAATAATTTAATATATATAAGAAAATAATATATACGAAATAAAATTGGTTTGAATAATACCTGGAGTTTCATCCCCGGCTGCTACAGTTTCTTGAACGGTCATGTTGAAGACACTTGCGGTTGATTTCGTTGGTTTGATTATTGATGTTGGTCCCGTTATTGCCAATGTCCTGCTGCATTTTCCCGTATTCGCATTCCTTGCCTCCTTTCTCCTTCTTGGACAGTCTTCCACCTTATACTCCATTGATTCACACTTAAAACACAGACTTGTCCTTTATCTGCTTTCCTTTTATCGTATTGGTGACAAAATTGTCTTTTGCCCCTCCGTTATCCCAGCTATCACAAACATTGCTACAGGTCAGTTGATCCTCTAAATCCTGGCAGTACGAACACCTTGAAGTCTTTGACGTTTGTCGTTCGATTATCTGGCTAATCTTCCCGCGACTGGTATTCCATTCTGCATAACTTGATCGTCCATATTCGCAAAATTCTGTATCGGGTCTGGTTGTCCTCCAGCTTTGTTGACAGGTTCTTCTGTCCTTGGTTTCATTTTTGTCTTGGCGGCATTATCATAATTTATTCAACACGAACTAATTCATTATAAATATTATAACTCACAATATTTAACAACCAGGTCGTTCCCAGGAAAGAGGGGTCTTTCTGGTAAGTATTTCTCCTTATTAGCACACAATTAGGTGATCAAACCTCTCCTTGACAGAACTTCTAGACATTGTCAATATTGCAAATAATAATATGAATAACTTTGTCGTCTCAATTATTGATTTAATAATATAAAATATTATGCAGATGATATTGTGACAATAATTGAATAAATAATATGAAAGATATTATGCAATAATTCCTGTAGCAATAATTGAGTGTAACTGAGTGACTTCTCACGTAAGCATCAATAATCAATATTGTGTGCTACTATGCAACCAAGCGTATTACTGTACTTTTACCACCGGGTAGTTCAACAGTTTAACGATAAAACTTTCGTCGTAATTTTTATAAAAAGATAATTATGTCATTTTCTAATTACGACAATACTTTCGTTAATAGGGGTCCAATTAATGATTGTGTCGTCGTCATCGAATATTCCCCTGTTAAAACGAATATTCCCGACCAATCGAATGTTATATAACCACTTGATTACTTTGCAAAATTTGTAAATAATACCCACAACTATAACATTATATCAAATCCACACCATAATATATATTTCGAGAAAAATTAATCTTTATTCATAAAAGTTGGGGTCTTACAGCTAGATCCATGGGGCAACCCATGGGTGAAATCGTGACCAAGAACTTTATGTGGTGGGCAAGGAATAAGTGTGATAGCCAAGTTTACTTAAGCATTAAGAATGGAATAGTAAGGAGGTTAGTGAGGAGGTGGGATGTCCTAATGACCATAATGCCCTAACCTTAGCCCTCATATAAATACCAAGTTTGGATTCATTATTTGTTTGTTCAAATTTCATCCAACACAAAGCAACTTAATTGTTAGAGAAGATAAGCACTTTACAGTCAAACATCCTTTGTTAGATTTTCAAGAAGGAAGTTAGCCAACAAAGGTACGGTAGAGATGAAGGAACTAATGGTATAACTGCAAGAGCTGCTAGACAAGAAGTATATTCAACCAAGTGTATCACCGTGGGGAGCACCAGTATTATTCGTGAAGAAGAAGGATGGATCGATGCGTCTTTGCATTGATTATAGAGAATTAAATAAAGTCACTATTAAGAACAAATATCCTTTGCCAAGAATAGATGACTTGTTTGATCAGTTGAAGGGTGCTAAATACTTCTCGAAAATAGATTTGATAAGTGGGTATCACCAATTGAAGGTAAGGAAGGAGGATATACCTAGAACGGCATTCAGAACTCGGTATGGATATTACGAGTTTTTGGTGATGTCTTTTAGTTTGACCAATGCCCCTGCTGCATTTATGGATTTGATGAGCAGGGTGTTTAAACCATTCTTAGACAAGTTTGTTGTAGTATTTATCAACGGCATTCTGGTGTATTCCAAGACTCAAGAAGAACACATGGAACATTTATGTTTGACGTTGGAGACACTAAGAAAGGAAAAGTTGTACGCGAAATTCTCTAAGTGTGAATTTTGGCTCGATCGTGTACAATTTTTGGGGCATGTGATTGACAAAGATGGGATTTTCGTGGATCCATCGAAAGTGGAAGCTGTAATCAATTGGGAACAACCAAGGACACCTTCAGAGCTGAGGAGTTTCTTGGGACTGGCCAGTTATTACAAACGATTTATTCAAGATTTTTCCAAGATAGCCACTCCGTTAACAAATTTGACAAGGAAGGCTGTGAAATTTGTGTGGACGGAGAAGTGTGAAGAAAATTTTATAGATTTAAAGAAGAAATTAAGTATGGAACCTGTGTTGTCATTACCAGATAATACAGGAAACTTTGTGGTGTATAGTGATGCCTCACATAAAGGGTTGGGTTGTGTTCTTATGCAGAACGACAAAGTTATTGCGTATGCATGAAGGCAACTGAAAGATTATGAGAAAGGGTATCCAACTCATGATTTGGAATTGGCTACAATAGTATTTGCTCTGAAGATATGGAGACACTATCTCTATGGAGAGAAATGTGAAATCTACACAGACCATAAGAGTTTAAAGTATATTTTCACTCAGAAGGACTTGAATATGCGTCAAAGAAGATGGATGGAATTGATAAAGGATTACGATTGTGAGATCTTTTATCATCCGGGAAAAGAGAATGTGGTTGTAGATGCTTTGAGCAAGAAAGGTCGGGAAAAATTGATGATGATAACCACTCAGGAGGAACTTATATCAGCAATGACAAAGCTAGAGTTGGAAATAAAATTTCCAAAAGAATCTGATGAACGACTATTCCAGATAGAAGCTGGTCCAACTTTAGTGGACAAGGTGAAGAATACTCAACTAAAGGATGAAGAATGTAGAAAAATAAAGGAAGGTGTGAACGAAGGAAAATAGGTGAAATATAAGATCGATACCGAAGGACTACTACGGTTTGAGGGAAGAATCTGGGTTCCAGCAGTACCAAATATTAGAGAAGAAATCTTGACCAAAGCACACAACATGAGATATTCAATTCATCTAGGAAGTACGAAGATTTATCAGGATTTACGACGACATTTTTGGTGGTCGAACATGAAAAGAGATATCGCAGAATGTGTCGCGAGATGCTTGACATGTCAAAGAGTCAAAGCCGAGCATCAAAGACCAAGCAGATTACTTCAACCGTTAAAAATACCAGAATAAAAGTGGGAACACATCACAATGGATTTTGTTGTGGGTCTTCCAATTACTCAGAGAGGATGCGATGTAATTTGGGTGATTGTGGACAGACTGACAAAATCAGTACACTTTTTGCCAATAAAGATTAGGTTCAATCATGATCAGTTGGCAAGGTTGTACGTTAAAGAGATCGTTTCGAGACATGGAGTGCCAGTGTCAATTGTGTCAGATAGAGATCCGCGATTCACGTCAAACTTTTGGAAGAGACTGCAAGAATGTACGGGAACACAATTACGAATGAGCACGGATTATCATCCACAAACAGATGGCCAAAGTGAACGAACGATCTAGACATTGGAAGATATGTTTAGAGCATGTAATATGGACTTCAAAGGGAGCTGGGATGAACATTTACCATTTATGAAATTTTCCTACAACAACAGTTACCACGCGAGCATCGCAGATGCCATTTTACGAAGCCTTATCTGACTGAAAATGCGAACTCCTTCGTCTTTGGGATGAAGTCGGTGAACGCCATTATTAAGACGAATCGGTACAACAAGCTAGCGGCGTTGTCAAACTCATCAGGACAAGATTGGTAGCAGCTCAAGAAAGACAGAAGAAGTATGATGATCAACACAGAAAAGATCGTGCATTTGACGTTGGAAATTACGTATTTCTAAAAGTTTCTCTTTGGAAAGGGAAAATTCATTTTGATAAAAAGGGAAAGCTAAGCCCGAGGTTTATTGGACCCTTCGAAGTGCTGCAAAGAGTTGGAGAAGTGGCTTACGAGGTAGCTCTACCTCCAGAGTTGGAAAACGCTCATAATGTTTTTTACATTTCGGTGTTACGACCATATAAACCCGATTACAAGCACGTGATCGAGTACGAACCATTACAGTTTGATAAAGACTTGTCCTATGAAGAGGTTCCTATCTAGATAGTTGACAGGAAAGAACAGGTGCTCAGGAATAAAGTTATACCTTCTGTGAAGGTGATATAGAGAAACCATAAGGCTGAAGAAGCTACGTGGGAACTGTAAGGCCCCTAAATTTGGGTACTTGAAACCCGAACTCGGTGCTTCACGATACCATTTCTATGAGCGGAATAATACTAATAATAATAACAATAATATAAAGATCAACTTAATTTACATATTTATCAGAGTCTGAATCCCAAGTACGTAACCTTTAAACATTCATTACAACCCATGATAGATAATATATATCATATTTGTCTTAATAAAGTTAACTATTACATAAAGTAGCATTGTGTTCATTCAACAACCTTTCCATTTCCCTTGTTCTTAGCAGAGCTTTCTGGTTGTTCACACTTAGCTGAAAACATTTAAATTAAGCAAGGATGAGCATTTGAGTGCCCAACAAGTAATAACAATTATATATATATAAGCTGAAAGAATTTACATGTTTTCTTTGTACTACTCTTCTACAACAGGTCAATAGTTGTGAAGTAATCTGTACCAATGATATTAATATATCAATTCTATACCAAATCTTTAAAACTATGTACTGACTATAAATAGGGTTTAGGTGACATGCTATGAACATTGTTTTTAATTTTCGAATAGGTTAAACAGAAATTCATCTACAAACCGTCATAACTTTTCAGCACGGGGGTGATCAAAGACGTTATGCCTCGCATTGATCAATACTACGTGCAAGAAACGAGGTATCGTTCACTTTGTCCACCTTGGGTGCATAAAAGTTTTCCCGTGTAGGGATGTTCATACTTGTCTGGGTTCCAAATCAAAGGTTTTATCTTATTCAACAATAATCTATAATTCAATATATATGTATACGGGTAATTGACAAAGGTATATCAACATGTGATTAAATACAATGATTATCCATGTGGGGACACTTGTATAACCGTTTATAGAAATTAACGAACAGAATATATATATATATCTGAATTACTATATACTAACATGTTGATAATCAATGAGCGTATATAATATAAGGTTAATAATCAGTACAGTAATAATATAATTCATAATTATTCTTACTCATGTCCATTGCATAAAGAAAATGCAAAGGTAAGATACTTGACCGATCTTGGCGCTTACAGTTCACACTTAATTTTATCGTTTATAAAGACGACCTATCATTAATCGGATCATTAGATTCGATTAGAACAATATACTATAACACATAACACTACTTATTGCGAACAAATACATACCCTAATCACATTGGCACATAGGTTTAACAACCATTGAATCACAAATAATCACTTTATCTAATCACATTATCTAAGTCCGGATCAATTTTCGAAACATATCGAAAATTCTAAAGCGGCTTTATCGGGTAATTATCGAGTCTAAGACTCTGTTCTGTAACTCAATATCTATAAATATCAATCATATTATTTTTAAATAACTTAATATAATTTTTAAAATATTTATTATAATTTATCATGAATTTTCAAACATCGGAATCATTATTAAATAATTTAAATATTAATTAATTCTATTATCATTAATATTTAATATTAAACTATTAATGAAATCATTTCCAAAATGTTAAAGTTATTTATAATAACTCAAAATACTTTTAAAGTATTAATATTACCTTAAATGATTTTTAAAACATTTAAAATCATTTTAAATAATTATCATTAATATTAAAGTATTAATGTTTTATTTATCAAAATATTAAAAGTCATTAAGTATAACTTAAAATATTTTTAATTCATTTATATCCCTTTTAAATGATTTTTAAATTAATAAAACCATTTATAAACTTTTATTTAATATAATTATTAAATAAATTTAATATCATTAATAATAAATTAATAATTATTAATATTAAATTATTAATGAAATTATCCTTTAAATATTAAAAGTTATATTTTATAACTTAAAATATCTTTAAACACTTTATTTTTATTTAAAATGATTATTATACTATTAAAACCATTTTTAAACTAAATTATTTAATATAATTATTAAATAACTTTAATATCATTAATAATAATTAATTAATGAAATTTACCTTTAAATATTAAAAGTTGTATTTTATAACTTAAAATATTTTTAAATACTTTATTCTTATTTAAAATGATTTTTATATAATAAAATTATTTTAATTAATTTATTTAATTCATTTAGTACATGACTTAATTATCATTAATATTAATTTATTAATGAAATTTATCACAAAATATTAAAATTCATTAAAATAACTTAAAATATTTTATTATATCATAATATAATTTTAAATGATTTTTCAAGTATTAAAAATCATTTTTAACTACTTTATTTAATAATATAATTAAATACCTTTAATACTCCAAAAATATTAAATATTTATGAAATATATTTAAAATAATTAAATACTATTTTTCAGAATTTAAAATAATTTTTAATAATTTATTTTGTATTTTTAGTAATTAAAAATTGATTTTTTTATAATTATTTATTAATTTCCAGAAAATAAAATACTATCTGTCGCTAAAGAATGCCTATAGCGACAGAACCGTCGCTATAGGTGTTCTTCATGTTCTTGGCCAAACCCAGAAATTCAAGTGCAGTTATCGAGTGGCCTACTTTGACCAAGAACTGTGATCTGTGTATTGTGTTTCTGGGCACTTTTCTGGTTAGAGATTGTAGTACTAGTGTAGGACTACATTATCCAATAACAAACATGAGCAAAACATTCATCAATCGAAAGACCTAAGCCAAATAAAACATCGCATCGGAAATGTTTCTTCATTTTCTGGGTTACTCAGAAATAAAGAACAGTTCTGATGGTCATATTTGGGCTTCCACTACTTGTTGTACATGTGATGGTTTAGTGATATATAAGCTTCAGTATGTAGCCAACATGTAGGACAACATTTATATTACATAAAATCAACAAAACAACAAAACAATAGAAAGATCTTGTCCGGTCAAACCATGTCAGAAACCACGCTCAAGAACTTTCTGGGTTACCCAGAAAGTTCATCCGTGGACTTTCTGCCTAGTTTGACCATCCCCCAATTCCAGCATGATTGTGATATAAGCTATATAAAAGCATCAAGATGTAATATAACTACTATATTATAACCTGAATACAATACGAAACACAAATCAACAACAACTTGCAAGATCAGAGGCGACCAAGTTCTTGTCAGACCATTAATGGGAAAGATCTGGGTTACCCAGATTTTTTCCAGTCATGGTCAGTCAACGACGTTTGACTAACAATATCTTGCAATCTAGATCCGATCTAAGTCTGATTCTTGTTCTAGATAAAAGACTACATGTCAGACTACAACGACAAACTTTCAAAACATAAAAATCGTTAAAGATCACTGAGATACAACGCCTGACATTCATTGTCAGACACCAAAACAAAATTTTTCTAGATTTTATAGATCTTCAAATCCGAGCCTCTAGATGTTATGGATCTAACATCTAGCAACCCAGATCATCCTTAGACACTATATCTAACATGTTTAACACAAAAAAAAACAACATCGAACCACAGATCGATGGACAAATTTCTAATTAGGGTTTTATACCTTTTATGAACAATCTTGATTTCGGCTTCTACGACCGTTAGTGGTATTCGTGGGGCTTGGTTTTGGAACTGAAATGCTATATTAATTCGTGGGTTAAAGAGAGAGAGGGACTTGGATTAGTTTGGTGATCAAATGAAATTAAAAAGTGAACTTTCTCTCTTAAACTATATATATAATGAGCTAGATGCATGAATCGATGTTCTTTGTCATTACATACATTTGATTTGTATATATTTTGGCACTTGGGATTATCTAGGGTTGGTGAACAACCCATCATGGCAAGATTTGCAAGCTACCTCAATAAAATAAATCCAAAATGCTATTTTAGTAAATTAACAAAGTATTTAAGGGTATTCTTGTCCATGGTTCTTGAATCTAGGGATAAATCAATAGCTTTTAAACCTTAAGGTTTCCCAAATAATTTCTAGGGTTTGAAAAATTAAGTTTAAAGTTTAATAAAATTTTAATTAGACCACACTAATTAAAATTAGGGGTTTTAATAGAAAATTAGGATTTTAAAAATAATTAGGGTTCCTAAATAATAATTAGGGTTTCTAATTTAATAAATTAGGGTTTAAAATAATTAGGGTTCCCCAATTAACCTTAAATTCTATAATACTCAACATTAATCAAATAACACAATTTCTTACCAATCATAAACTCCGGTTTGAGTTTCAAATTAGGGTTACTAGGGTTTGTCATGATACACCATAATTGACCAACCATTGTCAGTCCGTATACATACAATACATATTTATAGCACTGAAAAATCAAAAATATAATTAATATTATATTATTTTTCTCATACCTTGACAATAATCCAAAATTAGGGTTTGGATTCCATATCTGATTTATTCTTCATATTTAACCTTAATAATTAAGGTAAAATAATTAATTTAATAATATGTACTAAAATTCATATAATAAAATAATTATTATAATTATTCAAAAAAAATTACTCCATATATTATTTAAATAATATATGATTATATTTTCAAGGACAATAATTAATAAAACATTTCTACTATAAATTAATTAGTATAAGAATATACTTTATAAAAATCAATAATTCTAAAATAAAATTATTTGTAATCATGTATGTAATAAATATATTTTTATTTACCACATAATTACATATACACATTATCTTGTACAAATCCTCATCCTTAAAATAAAAAAAAAAAGTTATCATAAAATTTCTTATTTATTTATATAGAAAATATCGGGTTGTTACATTCACCCTCCTTATAAAGATTAGTCCCGGAATCACCATTTTAAAACCTATAAATACAAGGGTACATAGCATACATAATCATTGCAAGTAGATCTTGATCAACTTTGATCGAACTGATCTTTAACTATACACATAAAGCTTGTCTTTCTGATTAAACAGAAATTTAATTTCTAAAGGAACTCAAATTCCTCCCTCAAAATTTATTTATAAAATAATTTACTATATATAGGAAAATCATGTATAATAAAATAAAAGTTATACGAATAATATCTGGAGTTCAGGTGAACATTTCTTCTTAGTATCTGGATTTGTCATGTTGTAGACCCTTGCTGTTGATTTCGTTGGTTTGTTTGACGAAGTTGGTCCGGTGATTGCCAAAGTCCCACTGCCAATGCCCGTGTTCACACTTCCTGCTTCCACCCTCCTCTTCGGACAATCTTTCACCCTGTGCTCAGTCGATCCACACAGAAAACATCCACTGTTCATCCTAGGATTGGGGCAGTTGGGAGAGATATGGCCCTCCTGCCCGCAATTATAACAAATAAATTTTCCTTTCAAACACTCCCCAGAGTGGTTCTTCCCACATGTCTTATATGGCACTACCTGCTTCTTAACTCCTTCCTACTTCACCTGAATACTTCCGAAGTTGTTCACCTTCCTCTTTCCATCTCCACTCCTGCTCCTACTATTAATTCCTACCTTCCCAGTTCCTTCGGTCTTACCCTTATTCTTCCTCTCCTTATTGTAGAGGCTCATAGCCTTACTTCCCTCCTCAACAATAATCGCCTTCTCCATGAGTGCTACAAATGTAGGAATCTGCAACACCGCCACCTTGTTGTAGATCCAGGGTTTTAATCCCAGCTCAAACCTCCTTGCCTTTCTAGCCTCCGTATCGACTTGATGCGGGGCAAACCTAGCTAACTCATTAAATTTGGCGGCGTATTCCGCAACAGTCATATTCTCCTCCTTCAATTCTAAAAATTTCACCTCCATCCTAGCCTGCATACTAGGTGAAAAATAATTTTTGAAAAACAGGGTTTTAAGCCTATCCCATGTAACTTCACCTTCTCCTGCCCTCGCCTGATTCGCTTCCCACCAAAAGTTTGCCTCACCCTTCATCATGTAAGTGGCAAAAGCAGTCTTCTGCCCTTCATCTACCCTAGCTACCACAAACGCCTTTTCAATCTCTTTCACCCGAGTTTGGGCTTCTATAGGGTCAGTTGTACCTTTGAATTCCGGTGGTCCTACAACCTTAAAGTCTTTGAAATTCGCTAAGCGGTTGTCAAAATTTGGTTTCCAATGACTGGTATCCTCATTTGCGATAGCTTGTGCTACCATGTTTGGAAAATGCTGCATCGGGTCTGCTTGTTGTTGTCCCTCAACGTTGTTGACAGATTCTTCTGCCCTTTGGTTTCGAGTTCGACGTCTTGGCGGCATTATCTAATTAAATAAACATGAATTTAACTTACATTCTAAACCTTATCATATCAGTTTAATATATTAAACTTGTTTGATTTCTCAAACTTAGATTCATATTCATTTAACGAACATTTTACATAACATATCAAATAATGCTTTAAACATCATTCATCCCTTTGTGACTACAAAAGTCGGGATTTACAGTCTTGATCATTACAAAAGTTGAGAACATAACCTTACACAGACATACCTATCCTATATATTACATTAAACACACCTACACCATAGAACCTATACTACTTATTTATTACACCTTTTCCATGGACAACTTTTAGCTCGATGACCTTCTATCCCACAGATAAAACATGCTCCTGGTTTGTAGTCAGGACAATACAGAGTGGTATGTCCTTTATAGACGCAAAGGTAACAAATTCTTTTCCCTTTCTTCTTATTAGGTTTTCCTAAGTCATAGTCTTCTATCTTTCTTTTTACCTTCTTGCTCAGAGCTGCACACGTTGTGTTGCTTGTGGCTCCCATCTGATCAATTTGGATTTTAAGCTTATCCTGTTCTTCCATTGTTTCTATTAATGCCTGTCGCAGTTGACTATTTAACAACTTTTCTATCTCCCACAACCTTTCCAGAGAAGAAACCTTGCTCCTCAGATCCTACACCTCCGTTGATGCTTGATCAGCTTCAACTTTAGTGTCCGAATTTCTATCTGTCAGCTCCACCATCTCCGAATCTGGTACTACGTTTTCTACAATAACCACATTGTCTGAGTTATTTTCATTATGAGCCTCCATTTCAGCTATTCGCTTTGATATCAGCTCGGGTGTATGGGTTTGACCCTTCTTCATACTATAAGCATATAACAAGCCTTTTCCACCAGACATCTACACACATAAATTATCCTGATTAGCATATAGTATATACACAGAGCAAACAAGAGTTTTATATAAGTTATCTTTTATTTTGTTTGACGATGAATTTATTCAATTCATCTCTTTTTAAACTCTATATGAGTTATTTATATTTTTAATGTTTTCCTTTGTTCTAAGGTTATAGCCTATGGTCTAACACACCTAAGGTTTTTAGCCCTAAGCTCTGATACCAACCTGTAAGGCCCCCAAATTCGGGTACTTGAAACCCGAACTCGGTGCTTCACGATACCATTTCTATGAGCGGAATAATACTAATAATAATAACAATAATATAAAGATCAACTTAATTTACATATTTATCAGAGTCTGAGTCCTAAGTATGTAACCTTTAAACATTCATTACAACCCATGATAGATAATATATATCATATTTGTCTTAATAAAGTTAACTATTACATAAAGTAGCATTATGTTCATTTAGCAACCTTTCCCTTTCCCTTGTTCTTAGCAGAGCTTTATGGTTGTTCACACTTAGCTGAAAACATTTAAATTAAGCAAGGATGAGCATTTGAGTGCCCAGCAAGTAATAATAATTATATATATATAAGCTGAAAGAATTTACATGTTTTCTTTGTACTACCCTTCTACAATAGGTCAATAGTTGTGAAGTAATCTGTACCAATGATATTAATATATCAATTCTATACCAAATCTTTAAAACTATGTACTGACTATAAATAGGGTTTAGGTGACATGCTATGAACATTGTTTTTAATTTTCGAATAGGTTAAACAGAAATTCATCTACAAACCGTCATAACTTACGGGCACGGGGGGTGATCAGCACGTTATGCCCTGCATTGATCAATACTACGTGCAAGAACGAGGGTATCATTCACTTTGTCCACCTTGGGTGCATAAAAGTTTTCCCGTGTAGGGATGTTCATACTTGTCTGGGTTCCAAATCAAAGGTTTTATCTTATTCAACAATAATCTATAATTCAATATATATGTATACGGGTAATTGACAAAGGTATATCAACATGTGATTAAATACAATGATTATCCATGTGGGGACACTTGTATAACCGTTTATAGAAATTAACGAACAGAATATATATATATATACAATTACTATATCTTAACATGTTGATAATCAATGAGCGTATATAATATAAGGTTAATAATCAGTACAGTAATAATATAATTCATAATTATTCTTACTCATGTCCATTGCATAAAGAAAATGCAAAGGTAAGATACTTGCCTGATGCGCTGCTTACAGTTCACACTTAATTTTATCGTTTATAGCACGACCTATCATTAATCAGATCATTCGTTCGATTAGAACAATATACTATAACACATAACACTACTTATTGCAGTCAGCACATACCCTAATCACATTGGCACATAGGTTTAACAACCATTGAATCACAAATAATCACTTTATCTAATCACATTATCTAAGTCCAGATCAATTTCTGAAACATGTCGGTGTACCGACAGCTTTATCGGGTAATTATCGAGTCTAAGACTCTGTTCTGTAACTCAATATCTATAAATATCAATCATATTATTTTTAAATGACTTAATATAATTTTTAAAATATTTATTATAATTTATCATGAATTTTCAAACATCGTAATCATTATTAAATGATTTAAATATTAATTAATTCTATTATCATTAATATTTAATATTAAACTATTAATGAAATCATTTCCAAAATGTTAAAGTTATTTATAATAACTCAAAATACTTTTAAAGTATTAATATTACCCTTAAATGATTTTTAAAACATTTAAAATCATTTTTAAATAATTATCATTAATATTAAAGTATTAATGTTTTATTTATCAAAATATTAAAAGTCATTAAGTATAACTTAAAATATTTTTAATTCATTTATATCCCTTTTAAATGATTTTTAAATTAATAAAACCATTTATAAACTTTTATTTAATATAATTATTAAATAAATTTAATATCATTAATAATAAATTAATAATTATTAATATTAAATTATTAATGAAATTATCCTTTAAATATTAAAAGTTATATTTTATAACTTAAAATATCTTTAAACACTTTATTTTTATTTAAAATGATTATTATACTATTAAAACCATTTTTAAACTAAATTATTTAATATAATTATTAAATAACTTTAATATCATTAATAATAATTAATTAATGAAATTTACCTTTAAATATTAAAAGTTGTATTTTATAACTTAAAATATTTTTAAATACTTTATTCTTATTTAAAATGATTTTTATATAATAAAATTATTTTAATTAATTTATTTAATTCATTTAGTACATGACTTAATTATCATTAATATTAATTTATTAATGAAATTTATCACAAAATATTAAAATTCATTAAAAATAACTTAAAATATTTTATTATATCATAATATAATTTTAAATGATTTTTCAAGTATTAAAAATCATTTTTAACTACTTTATTTAATAATATAATTAAATACCTTTAATACTCCAAAAATATTAAATATTTATGAAATATATTTAAAATAATTAAATACTATTTTTCGTAATTTAAAATAATTTTTAATAATTTATTTTGTATTTTAGTAATTAAAAAAGCGATTTTTTATAATTATTTATTAATTTCCGGAAAATAAAATACTATCTCGTCATCATTAAAGAATGCCTATAATTACGTAACCGCCGCTATAGGTGTTCTTCATGTTCTTCGCCAAACCCGTAAATTCAAGTGCGATTATCGAGGTGGCCTACTTTGACCAAGAACCGTGATCTCGTGTATTGTGTTTCAGGCACTTTTACGGTTAGAGATTGTAGTACTAGTGTAGGACTACATTATCCAATAACAAACATGAGCAAAACATTCATCAATCGAAGACCTAAGCCAAATAAAAAAACATCGCCAGAATGTTCTTCATTTTCCGGGTTACTCGAGGAAATAAAGAACGATTCGATGGTCATATATTGGGCTTCCACTACTTGTTGTACATGTGATGGTTTAGTGATATATAAACGGTATGTAGCCAACATGTAGGACAACATTTATATTACATAAAATCAACAAAACAACAAAACAATAGAAAGATCTTGTCCGGTCAAACCATGTCAGAAACCACGCTCAAGAACTTTCTGGGTTACCCAGAAAGTTCATCCGTGGACTTTCTGCCTAGTTTGACCATCCCCCAATTCCAGCATGATTGTGATATAAGCTATATAAAAGCATCAAGATGTAGTATAACTACTATATTATAACCTGAATACAATACTAAACACAAATCAACAACAACTTGCAAGATCAGAGGCGACCAAGTTCTTGTCAGACCATTAATGGGAAAGATCTGGGTTACCCAGATTTTTTCCAGTCATGGTCAGTCAACGACGTTTGACTAACAATATCTTGCAATCTAGATCCGATCTAAGTCTGATTCTTGTTCTAGATAAAAGACTACATGTCAGACTACAACGACAAACTTTCAAAACATAAAAATCGTTAAAGATCACTGAGATACAACGCCTGACATTCATTGTCAGACACCAAAACAAAATTTTTCCAGATTTTGTAGATCTTCAAATCCGAGCCTCTAGATGTTATGGATCTAACATCTAGCAACCCAGATCATCTTTAGACACTATATCTAACATGTTTAACACAAAAAAACAACATCGAACCACAGATCGATGGACAAATTTCTAATTAGGGTTTTATACCTTTTATGAACAATCTTGATTTCTGGCTTCCTGATCTGTTAGTGGTATTCGTGGGGCTTGGTTTTGGAACTGAAATGCTATATTAATTCGTGGGTTAAAGAGAGAGAGGGACTTGGATTAGTTTGGTGATCAAATGAAATTAAAAAGTGAACTTTCTCTCTCTTAAACTATATATATAATGAGCTAGATGCATGAATCTGATGTTGCTGTCATTACATGGCTGATTTGTATATATTTTGGCACTTGGGATTATCTAGGGTTGGTGAACAACCCATCATGGCAAGATTTGCAAGCTACCTCAATAAAATAAATCCAAAAATGCTATTTTAGTAAATTAACAAAGTATTTAAGGGTATTCTTGTCCATGGTTCTTGAATCTAGGGATAAATCAATAGCTTTTAAACCTTAAGGTTTCCCAAATAATTTCTAGGGTTTGAAAAATTAAGTTTAAAGTTTAATAAAATTTTAATTAGACCACACTAATTAAAATTAGGGGTTTTAATAGAAAATTAGGATTTTTAAAAATAATTAGGGTTCCTAATTTAATAATTAGGGTCTCTAATTTATAAATTAGGGTTTAAAATAATTAGGGTTTCCCCAATTAACCTTAAATTCTATAATACTCAACATTAATCAAATAACACAATTTCTTACCAATCATAAACTCCGGTTTGAGTTTCAAATTAGGGTTACTAGGATTTGTCATGATACACCATAATTGACCAACCATTGTCAGTCCGTATACATACAATACATATTTATAGCACTGAAAAATCAAAAATATAATTAATATTATATTATTTTTCTCATACCTTGACAATAATCCAAAATTAGGGTTTGGATTCCATATCGATTTATTCTTCATATTTAACCTTAATAATTAAGGTAAAATAATTAATTTAATAATATGTACTAAAATTCATATAATAAAATAATTATTATAATTATTCAAAAAAAATTACTCCATATATTATTTAAATAATATATGATTATATTTTCAAGGACAATAATTAATAAAACATTTCTACTATAAATTAATTAGTATAAGAATATACTTTATAAAAATCAATAATTCTAAAATAAAATTATTTGTAATCATGTATGTAATAAATATATTTTTATTTACCACATAATTACATATACACATTATCTTGTATAAATCCTCATCCTTAAAAAAAAAAAAAAAGTTATAATTTAAAATTTCTTATTTATTTATATAGAAAATATCGGGTTGTTACATTCACCTCCTTTAAAAGATTAGTCCCGGAATCACCATTTTAAAACCTATAAATACAAGGGTACATAGCATACATAATCATTGCAAGTAGATCTTGATCAACTTTGATCGAATCGATCTTTAACTATACACATAAAGCTTGTCTTTTCCGATTAAATGTAAATTTAATTTCTAAAGGAACTCAAATTCCTCCCTCAAAATTTATTTATAAAATAATTTACTATATATAGGAAAATCATGTATAATAAAATAAAAGTTATACGAATAATATCTGGAGTTCCAGTGCCAGCTGCTGCCGTATCCTGGACTGTCATGTTGTAGACCCTTGCTGTTGATTTCGTTGGTTTGTTTGACGAAGTTGGTCCGGTGATTGCCAAAGTCCCACTGCCAATGCCCGTGTTCACACTTCCTACTTCCACCCTCCTCTTCGGACAATCTTTCACCCTGTGCTCAGTCGATCCACACAGAAAACATCCACTGTTCATCCTAGGATTGGGGCAGTTGGGAGAGATATGGCCCTCCTGCCCGCAATTATAACAAATAAATTTTCCTTTCAAACACTCCCCAGAGTGGTTCTTCCCACATGTCTTATATGGCACTACCTGCTTCTTAACTCCTTCCTACTTCACCTGAATACTTCCGAAGTTGTTCACCTTCCTCTTTCCATCTCCACTCCTGCTCCTACTATTAATTCCTACCTTCCCAGTTCCTTCGGTCTTACCCTTATTCTTCCTCTCCTTATTGTAGAGGCTCATAGCCTTACTTCCCTCCTCAACAATAATCGCCTTCTCCATGAGTGCTACAAATGTAGGAATCTGCAACACCGCCACCTTGTTGTAGATCCAGGGTTTTAATCCCAGCTCAAACCTCCTTGCCTTTCTAGCCTCCGTATCGACTTGATGCGGGGCAAACCTAGCTAACTCATTAAATTTGGCGGCGTATTCCGCAACAGTCATATTCTCCTCCTTCAATTCTAAAAATTTCACCTCCATCCTAGCCTGCATACTAGGTGAAAAATAATTTTTGAAAAACAGGGTTTTAAGCCTATCCCATGTAACTTCACCTTCTCACGCCTCACTTTGATTCGCTTCCCACCAAAAAAGTTTGCCTCACCCTTCATCATGTAAGTGGCAAAAGCAGGTCTTACGCCTTCATCTACCCTAGCTACCACAAACGCCTTTTCAATCTCTTTCACCCGAGTTTGGGCTTCTATAAGGTCATTGTACCTTTGAATTAGGTGGTCCTATAACCTTAAAGTCTTTGAAATTACGCTAAGCGGTTGTCCTATTTGGTTTCCAATGATGGTATCCTTCTTTTGCGTAGCTTGTGCTACCATGTTTGGAAAATCTTTGCATCGGGTTCTCGCTTGTTGTTGTCCCTCAACGTTGTTGACTGATTCTTCTGCCCTTTGGTTTCGAGTTCGACGTCTTGGCGGCATTATCTAATTAAATAAACATGAATTTAACTTACATTCTAAACCTTATCATATCAGTTTAATATATTAAACTTGTTTCATTTCTCAAACTTAGATTCATATTCATTTAACGAACATTTTACATAACATATCAAATAATGCTTTAAACATCATTCATCCCTTTGTGACTACAAAAGTCGGGATTTACAGTCTTGATCATTACAAAAGTTGAGAACATAACCTTACACAAACATACCTATCCTATATATTACATTAAACACACCTACACCATAGAACCTATACTACTTATTTATTACACCTTTTCCATGGACAACTTTTCGCCTGATGACCTTCTATCCCACAGATAAAACATGCTCCTGGTTTGTAGTCAGGACAATACAGAGTGGTATGTCCTTTATAGACGCAAAGGTAACAAATTCTTTTCCCTTTCTTCTTATTAGGTTTTCCTAAGTCATAGTCTTCTATCTTTCTTTTTCCCTTCTTGCTCGGAAATCGCATTACGTTTGTGTTTGCTTGTGGCTCCCATCTGATCAATTTGGATTTTAAGCTTATCCTGTTCTTCCATTGTTTCTATTAATGCCTATCGCAGTTGACTATTTAACAACTTTTCTATCTCCCACAACCTTTCCAGAGAAGAAACCTTGCTCCTTAGATCCTGCACCTCCGTTGATGCTTGATCAGCTTCAACTTTAGTGTCCGAATTGCTATCTGTCAGCTCCACAATCTCCGGATCTGGTACTACGTTTTCTACAATAACCACATTGTCTGAGTTATTTTCATTATGAGCCTCCATTTCAGCTATTCGCTTTGATATCAGCTCGGGTGTATGGGTTTGACCCTTCTTCATGCTATAAGCATATAACAAGCCTTTTCCACCAGACATCTACACACATAAATTATCCTGATTAGCATATAGTATATACACAGAGCAAACAAGAGTTTTATATAAGTTATCTTTTATTTTGTTTGACGATGAATTTATTCAATTCATCTCTTTTTAAACTCTATATGAGTTATTTATATTTTTAATGTTTTTCTCTGTTTCTAAGGTTATGCTTTATGGTCTAACACACCTAAGGTTTTTAACCCTAAGCTCGATACCAACCTCAGTAAGGCCCCAAATTGATTACTTGAAACCCGAACTCGGTGCTTCACGATACCATTTCTATGAGCGGAATAATACTAATAATAATAACAATAATATAAAGATCAACTTAATTTACATATTTATCAGAGTCTGAGTCCCAAGTATGTAACCTTTAAACATTCATTACAACCCATGATAGATAATATATATCATATTTGTCTTAATAAAGTTAACTATTACACAAAGTAGCATTATGTTCATTTAGCAACCTTTCCCTTTCCCTTGTTCTTAGTAGAGCTTTATGGTTGTTCACACTTAGCTGAAAACATTTAAATTAAGCATGGATGAGCATTTGAGTGCCCAGCAAGTAATAATAATTATATATATATAAGCTAAAAGAATTTACATGTTTTCTTTGTACTACCCTTCTACAATAGGTCAATAGTTGTGAAGTAATCTGTATCAATGATATTAATATATCAATTCTATACCAAATCTATAAAACTATGTACTGACTATAAATAGGGTTTAGGTGACATGCTATGAACATTGTTTTTAATTTTCGAATAGGTTAAACAGAAATTCATCTACAAACCGTCATAACTTACGGGCACGGGGGGTGATCAGCCCGTTATGCCCTGCATTGATCAATACTACGTGCAAGAACGAGGGTATCGTTCACTTTGTCCACCTTGGGTGCATAAAAGTTATCCCGTGTAGGGATGTTCATACTTGTCTGGGTTCCAAATCAAAGGTTTTATCTTATTCAACAATAATCTATAATTCAATATATATTTATACGGGTAATTGACAAAGGTATATCAACATGTGATTAAATACAATGATTATCCATGTGGGGACACTTGTATAACCGTTTATAGAAATTAACGAACAGAATATATATATCTGAATTACTATATACTAACATGTTGATAATCAATGAGCGTATATAATATAAGGTTAATAATCTGTACAGTAATAATATAATTCATAATTATTCTTACTCATGTCCATTGCATAAAGAAAATGCAAAGCTAAGATATCTTGCACGAAGCCGCTTACGCTCACACTTAATTTTATCGTTTATAAGACGACTCTATCATTAATCGGATCATTCGTTCGATTAGAACAATATACTATAACACATAACACTACTTATTGTAATTAAAGACATACCCTAATCACATTGGCACATAGGTTTAACAACCATTGAATCACAAATAATCACTTTATCTAATCACATTATCTAAGTCCGGATCAATTTAAAAACATCATAGGATTATCAAAACAAATTTTATCGGGTAATTATCGAGTCTAAGAGCGCATTCAGTAACTCAATATCTATAAATATCGGTACCATATTATTTTTAAATGAGTTAATATAATTTTTAAAACATTTATTATAATTTATCATGAATTTTCAAACATCGGAATCATTATTAAATGATTTAAATATTAATTAATTCTATTATCATTAATATTAAACTATTAATGAAATCATTTCCAAAATATTAAAGTTATTTATAATAACTCAAAATACTTTTAAAGTATTAATATTACCCTTAAATGATTTTTAAAACATTTAAAATTATTTTTCAATAATTATCATTAATATTAAAGTATTAATGTTTTATTTATCAAAATATTAAAAGTCATTAAGTATAACTTAAAATATTTTTAATTCATTTATATCCCTTTTAAATGATTTTTAAATTAATAAAACCATTAATAAACTTTTATTTAATATAATTATTAAATAAATTTAATATCATTAATAATAAATTAATAATTATTAATATTAAATTATTAATGAAATTATCCTTTAAATATTAAAAGTTATATTTTATAACTTAAAATATCTTTAAACACTTTATTTTTATTTAAAATGATTATTATACTATTAAAACCATTTTTAAACTAAATTATTTAATATAATTATTAAATAACTTTAATATCATTAATAATAATTAATTAATGAAATTTACCTTTAAATATTAAAATTTCTATTTTATAACTTAAAATATTTTTAAATACTTTATTGTTATTTAAAATGATTTTTATATAATAAAATAATTTTTAATTAATTTATTTAATTCATTTAGTACATGACTTAATTATCATTAATATTAATTTATTAATGAAATTTATCACAAAATATTAAAAGTCATTAAAATAACTTAAAATATTTTATTATATCATAATATAATTTTAAATGATTTTTCAAGTATTAAAAATCATTTTTAACTACTTTATTTAATAATATAATTAAATACCCTTAATACTCCAAAAATATTAAATATTTATGAAATATATTTAAAATAATTAAATAATATTTTTAATTTAAAATAATTTTAATAATTTATTTTGTATTTTTAGTAATTAAAACCGATTTTTTATAATTATTTATTAATTTCGGAAAATAAAATACTATTTGTCGCTAAAGAATGCCTATAAGCTTATGTAACCGTCGCTATAGGTGTTCTTCATGTTCTTGGCCAAACCCAGAAATTCAAGTGCAGTTATCGAGTGGCCTACTTTGACCAAGAACTGTGATCTGTGTATTGTGTTTCTGGGCACTTTTCTGGTTAGAGATTGTAGTACTAGTGTAGGACTACATTATCCAATAACAAACATGAGCAAAACATTCATCAATCGAAAGACCTAAGCCAAATAAAACACTGTCAGAGCTGTTCTTCATTTTCTGGGTTACTCAGAAATAAAGAACAGTTCTGATGGTCATATTTGGGCTTCCACTACTTGTTGTACATGTGATGGTTTAGTGATATATAAGCTTCAGTATGTAGCCAACATGTAGGACAACATTTCTATTACATAAAATCAACAAAACAACAAAACAATAGAAAGATCTTGTCCGGTCAAACCATGTCAGAAACCACGCTCAAGAACTTTCTGGGTTACCCAGAAAGTTCATCCGTGGACTTTCTGCCTAGTTTGACCATCCCCCAATTCCAGCATGATTGTGATATAAGCTATATAAAAGCATCAAGATGTAGTATAACTACTATATTATAACCTGAATACAATATTTAAACACAAATCAACAACAACTTGGAAGATCGAGGCTTACCAAGTTCTTGTCGACTCATTTATGGGAAAGATCCAGGTTACCCAGATTTTGTCCAGTCATGGTCAGTCAACGACGTTTGACTAACAATATCTTGCAATCTAGATCCGATCTAAGTCTGATTCTTGTTCTAGATAAAAGACTACATGTCGACTACAACGACAAACTTTCAAAACATAAAAATCGTTAAAGATCATCGAGATACAACGCCGACATTCATTATGTCGGACACCAAAACAAAATTTTTCTAGATTTTATAGATCTTCAAATCCGAGCCTCTAGATGTTATGGATCTAACATCTAGCAAACCTGCATCATCCTTAGACACTATATCTAACATGTTTAACACAAAAAAAACTACATCGAACCACAGATCGATGGACAGATTTCTAATTAGGGTTTTATACCTTTTATGAACAATCTTGATTTCTGGCTTCCTGATCTGTTAGTGGTATTCGTGGGGCTTGGTTTTGGAACTGAAATGCTATATTAATTCGTGGGTTAAAGAGAGAGAGGGACTTGGATTAGTTTGGTGATCAAATGAAATTAAAAAGTGAACTTTCTCTCTCTTAAACTATATATATAATGAGCTAGATGCATGAATCTGATGTTGCTGTCATTACATGGCTGATTTGTATATATTTTGGCACATGGGATTATCTAGGGTGGGTGAACAACCCATCATGGCAAGATTTGCAAGCTACCTCAATAAAATAAATCCAAAAATGCTATTTTAGTAAATTAACAAAGTATTTAAGGGTATTCTTGTCCATGGTTCTTGAATCTAGGGATAAATCAATAGCTTTTAAACCTTAAGGTTTCCCAAATAATTTCTAGGGTTTGAAAAATTAAGTTTAAAGTTTAATAAAATTTTAATTAGACCACACTAATTAAAATTAGGGGTTTTAATAGAAAATTAGGATTTTTAAAAATAATTAGGGTTCCTAATTTAATAATTAGGGTCTCTAATTTATAAATTAGTGTTTCAAATAATTAGGGTTCCTATATAATAATTAGGGTTTCCCCAATTAACCTTAAATTCTATAATACTCAACATTAATCAAATAACACAATTTCTTACCAATCATAAACTCCGGTTTGAGTTTCAAATTAGGGTTACTAGGGTTTGTCATGATACACCATAATTGACCAACCATTGTCAGTCCGTATATATACAATACATATTTATAGCACTGAAAAATCAAAAATATAATTAATATTATATTATTTTTCTCATACCTTGACAATAATCCAAAATTAGGGTTTGGATTCCATATCTGATTTATTCTTCATATTTAACCTTAATAATTAAGGTAAAATAATTAATTTAATAATCTGTACTAAAATTCATATAATAAAATAATTATTATAATTATTCAAAAAAATTACTCCATATATTATTTAAATAATATATGATTATATTTTCAAGGACAATAATTAATAAAACATTTCTACTATAAATTAATTAGTATAAGAATATACTTTATAAAAATCAATAATTCTAAAATAAAATTATTTGTAATCATGTATGTAATAAATATATTTTTATTTACCACATAATTACATATACACATTATCTTGTACAAATCCTCATCCTTAAAATAAAAAAAAAGTTATACGCAAAATTTCTTATTTATTTATATAGAAAATATCGGGTTGTTACATTCACCATCCCTTATAAAGATTCCGTCCCCGGAATCACCATTTTAAAACCTATAAATACAAGGGTACATAGCATACATAATCATTGCAAGTAGATCTTGATCAACTTTGATCGAACTGATCTTTAACTATACACATAAAGCTTGTCTTTCTGATTAAACAGAAATTTAATTTCTAAAGGAACTCAAATTCCTCCCTCAAAATTTATTTATAAAATAATTTACTATATATAGGAAAATCATGTATAATAAAATAAAGGTTATACGAATAATATCTGGAGTTCCAGTGCCAGCAGCTGCCGTATCCTGGACTGTCATGTTGTAGACCCTTGCCGTTGATTTCGTTGGTTTGTTTGACGAAGTTGGTCCGGTGATTGCTAAAGTCCCACTGCCAATGCCCGTGTTCACACTTCCGCTTCCACCTCCTCTCTTGGACAATCTTTCACCTGTGCTCGGTCGATCCGCACGAGAAAACATCCACTTATTCATCCTAGGATTGGGGCGGTGGGGGAGATATGGCCCTCCTGCCCGCAATTATAACAAATAAATTTTCCTTTCAAACACTCCCCAGAGTGGTTCTTCCCACATGTCTTATATGGCACTACCTGCTTCTTAACTCCTTCCTACTTCACCTGAATACTTCCGAAGTTGTTCACCTTCCTCTTTCCATCTCCACTCCTGCTCCTACTATTAATTCCTACCTTCCCAGTTCCTTCGGTCTTACCCTTATTCTTCCTCTCCTTATTGTAGAGGCTCATAGCCTTACTTCCCTCCTCAACAATAATCGCCTTCTCCATGAGTGCTACAAATGTAGGAATCTGCAACACCGCCACCTTGTTGTAGATCCGGGGTTTTAATCCCACTCAAACCTCCTTGCCTTTCTAGCCTCGTATCAACTTGATGCAGGCAAAACCTAGCTAACTCATTAAATTTGGCAGATTCCATGACAATACCATATTCTCCTCCTTCAATTCTAAAAATTTCACCTCCATCCTAGCCTGCATACTAGGTGAAAAATAATTTTTGAAAAACAGGGTTTTAAACCTATCCCATGTAACTTCACCTTCTCCTGCCCTCGCCTGATTCGCTTCCCACCAAAAGTTTGCCTCACCCTTCATCATGTAAGTGGCAAAAGCAGTCTTCTGCCCTTCATCTACCCTAGCTACCACAAACGCCTTTTCAATCTCTTTCACCCGAGTTTGGGCTTCTATAGGGTCAGTTGTACCTTTGAATTCCGGTGGTCCTACACCCTTAAAGTCTTTGAAATTCGCTAAGCGGTTGTCCGGCTGGTTTCCAGCGACTGGTATCCCTTGCTGCATAGCTTGTGCTACCATGTTTGGAAAATGCTGCATCGGGTCTGCTTGTTGTTGTCCCTCAACGTTGTTGACAGATTCTTCTGCCCTTTGGTTTCGAGTTCGACGTCTTGGCGGCATTATCTGATTAAATAAACATGAATTTAACTTACATTCTAAACCTTATCATATCAGTTTAATATATTAAACTTGTTTCATTTCTCAAACTTAGAACATAACCTTACACAGACATACCTATCCTATATATTACATTAAACACACCTACACCATAGAACCTATACTACTTATTTATTACACCTTTTCCTTGGACAACTTTTCGCCTGATGACCTTCTATCCCACAGATAAAACATGCTCCTGGTTTGTAGTCAGGACAATACAGAGTGGTATGTCCTTTATAGACGCAAAGGTAACAAATTCTTTTCCCTTTCTTCTTATTAGGTTTTCCTAAGTCATAGTCTTCTATCTTTCTTTTTCCCTTCTTGCTCGGAGCTGCACACGTTGTGTTGCTTGTGGCTCCCATCTGATCAATTTGGATTTTAAGCTTATCCTGTTCTTCCATTGTTTCTATTAATGCCTGTCGCAGTTGACTATTTAACAACTTTTCTATCTCCCACAACCTTTCCAGAGAAGAAACCTTGCTCCTCAGATCCTGCACCTCCGTTGATGCTTGATCAGCTTCAACTTTAGTGTCCGAATTGCTATCTGTCAGCTCCACCATCTCCGGATCTGGTACTACATTTTCTACAATAACCACATTGTCTGAGTTATTTTCATTATGAGCCTCCATTTCAGCTATTCGCTTTGATATCAGCTCGGGTGTATGGGTTTGACCCTTCTTCATGCTATAAGCATATAACAAGCCTTTTCCACCAGACATCTACACACATAAATTATCCTGATTAGCATATAGTATATACACAGAGCAAACAAGAGTTTTATATAAGTTATCTTTTATTTTGTTTGACGATGAATATATTCAATTCATCTCTTTTTAAACTCTATATGAGTTATTTATATTTTTAATGTTTTCCTCTGTTCTAAGGTTATAGCCTATGGTCTAACACACCTAAGGTTTTTAACCTAAGCTCGATACCAACCTCAGTAAGGCCCCCAAATTCGGGTATACTTGAAACCCGAACTCAAGTGCTTCACGATACCATTTCTATGAGCGGAATAATACAAATAATAATAACAATAATATAAAGATCAACTTAATTTACATATTTATCAGAGTCTGAATCCCAAGTATGTAACCTTTAAACATTCATTACAACCCATGATAGATAATATATATCATATTTGTCTTAATAAAGTTAACTATTACATAAAGTAGCATTGTGTTCATTTAGCAACCTTTCCCTTTCCCTTGTTCTTAGCAGAGCTTTATGGTTGTTCACACTTAGCTGAAAACATTTAAATTAAGCAAGGATGAGCATTTGAGTGCCCAGCAAGTAATAATAATTATATATATATATATATAAGCTGAAAGAATTTACATGTTTTCTTTGTACTACCCTTCTACAATAGGTCAATAGTTGTGAAGTAATCTGTACCAATGATATTAATATATCAATTCTATACCAAATCTTTAAAACTATGTACTGACTATAAATAGGGTTTAGGTGACATGCTATGAACATTGTTTTTAATTTTCGAATAGGTTAAACAGAAATTCATCTACAAACCGTTATAACTTTTAGCACGGGGTGATCGGCCGTTATGCCTCGTGATTGATCAATACTACGCGGCAAGAACGAGGGTATCGCTCACTTTGTCCACCTTGGGTGCATAAAAGTTTTCGTGTAGGGATGTTCATACTTGTCTGGGTTCCAAATCAAAGGTTTTATCTTATTCAACAATAATCTATAATTCAATATATATTTATACGGGTAATTGACAAAGGTATATCAACATGTGATTAAATACAATGATTATCCATGTGGGGACACTTGTATAACCGCTTATAGAAATTAACGAATGAATATATATATATCCGAATTACTATATACTAACATGTTGATAATCAATGAGTGTATATAATATAAGGTTAATAACTACATAAGAATAATATAATTCATAATTATTCTTACTCATGTCCATTGCATAAAGAAAATGCAAAGGTAAGATACTTGCCTGATGCGCTGCTTACAGTTCACACTTAATTTTATCGTTTATAGCACGACCTATCATTAATCAGATCATTCGTTCGATTAGAACAATATACTATAACACATAACACTACTTATTGCAGTCAGCACATACCCTAATCACATTGGCACATAGGTTTAACAACCATTGAATCACAAATAATCACTTTATCTAATCACATTATCTAAGTCCATATCAATTTCGAAACACGCTTGCAAAAATCAACGCTTTTATCAGAGTAATTATCGAGTGCAAGACTGCTCAGAACTCAATATCTATAAATATCGGTCATATTATTTTTAAATGAGTTAATATAATTTTAAAACATTTATTATAATTTATCATGAATTTTCAAACATCTAATCATTATTAAATGATTTAAATATTAATTAATTCTATTATCATTAATATTAAACTATTAATGAAATCATTTCCAAAATATTAAAGTTATTTATAATAACTCAAAATACTTTTAAAGTATTAATATTACCCTTAAATGATTTTTAAAACATTTAAAATCTTTTTAAATAATTATCATTAATATTAAAGTATTAATGTTTTATTTATCAAAATATTAAAAGTCATTAAGCATAACTTAAAATATTTTTAATTCATTTATATCCCTTTTAAATGATTTTTAAATTAATAAAACCATTTATAAACTATTTATTTAATATAATTATTAAATAAATTTAATATCATTAATAATAAATTAATAATTATTAATATTAAATTATTAATGAAATTATCCTTTAAATATTAAAAGTTATATTTTATAACTTAAAATATCTTTAAACACTTTATTTTTATTTAAAATGATTATTATACTAATAAAACCATTTTTAAACTAAATTATTTAATATAATTATTAAATAACTTTAATATCATTAATAATAATTAATTAATGAAATTTACCTTTAAATATTAAAAGTTATATTTTATAACTTAAAATATTTTTAAATACTTTATTATTATTTAAAATGATTTTTATATAATAAAATCATTTTTAATTAATTTATTTAATTCATTTAGTACATGACTTAATTATCATTAATATTAATTTATTAATGAAATTTATCACAAAATATTAAAAGTCATTAAAAATAACTTAAAATATTTTATTTTATCATAATATAATTTTAAATGATTTTTCAAGTATTAAAATCATTTTTAACTAATTTATTTAATAATATAATTAAATAAATTAAATACCTTTAATACTCCAAAAATATTAAATATTTATGAAATATATTTAAAATAAATAAAAATTATTCTTCGGAATTTAAAATAATTTTTAATAATTTATTTTGTATTTTTAATAATTAAAAACTGATTTTTTTATAATTATTTATTAATTTCTGGAAAATAAAATACTATTTGTCGCTAAAGAATGCCTATAGCGACAGAACCATCGCTATAGGTGTTCTTCATGTTCTTGGCCAAACCCAGAAATTCAAGTGCAGTTATCGAGTGGCCTACTTTGACCAAGAACTGTGATCTGTGTATTGTGTTTCTGGGCACTTTTCTGGTTAGAGATTGTAGTACTAGTGTAGGACTACATTATCCAATAACAAACATGAGCAAAACATTCATCAATCGAAAGACCTAAGCCAAATAAAACATCGTTGAGTCGTTTCTTCATTTTCCGGGTTACCCGTAAATAAAAAACAGCCTCGATGGTCATATTGGGCTTCCACTACTTGTTGTACATGTGATGGTTTAGTGATATATAAGCTTCAAGATGTAGCCAACATGTAGGACAATATTTCTATTACATAAAATCAACAAAACAACAAAACAATAGAAAGATCTTGTCCGGCCAAACCATGTCGAAACCACATTTCAAGAACTTTCTCGGGTTACCCGGAAAGTTCATCCGTGGACTTTTGCACGGTTTGACCATCCCCAATTCCAAAGATGATTGTGATATAAGCTATATAAAAGCATCAAGATGTAGTATAACTACTATATTATAACCTGAATACAATACGAAACACAAATCAACAACAACTTGCAAGATCAGAGGCGACAAAGTTCTTGTCAGACCATTTATGGGCAAGATCTGGGTTACCCAGATTTTGTCCAGTCATGGTCGGTCAACGACGTTTGACTAATAATATCATGCAATCTAGATCCGATCTAAGTCTGATTCTTGTTCTAGATAAAAGACTACATGTCAGACTACAACGACAAACTTTCAAAACACAAAAATGGTTAAAGATCACTGAGATACAACGCCTGACATTCATTGTCAGACACCAAAACAAAATTTTTCCAGATTTTGTAGATCTTCAAATCCGAGCCTCTAGATGTTATGGATCTAACATCTAGCAACCCAGATCATCCTTAGACACTATATCTAACATGTTTAACACAAAAAAAACTACATCGAACCACAGATCGATGGACAGATTTCTAATTAGGGTTTTATACCTTTTATGAACAATCTTGATTTCGCTTCCTACGATCCATTAGTGGTATTCGTGGGGCTTGGTTTTGGAACCGAAATGCTATATTAATTCGTGGGTTAGAGAGAGGGACTTGGATTAGTTTGGTGATCAAATGAAATTAAAAGTGAACTTTTCTCTTAAACTATATATATAATGAGCTAGATGCATGAATCGATGTTCTTTGTCATTACATGGCCGATTTGTATATATTTTGGCACATGGGATTATCTAGGGTTGGTGAACAACCCATCATGGCAAGATTTGCAAGCTACCTCAATAAAATAAATCCAAAAATGCTATTTTAGTAAATTAACAAAGTATTTAAGGGTATTCTTGTCCATGGTTCTTGAATCTAGGGATAAATCAATAGCTTTTAAACCTTAAGGTTTCCCAAATAATTTCTAGGTTTTGAAAAATTAAGTTTAAAGTTTAATAAAATTTTAATTAGACCACACTAATTAAAATTAGGGGTTTTAATAGAAAATTAGGATTTTTAAAAATAATTAGGGTTTCCTAATATTACTAGGGTTTCCTATTTAGCAAATTAGGGTTCCTAATTTAATAATTAGGGTCTCTAATTTATAAATTAGGGTTTCAAATAATTAGGGTTCCTATATAATAATTAGGGTTTCCCCAATTAACCTTAAATTCTATAATACTCAACATTAATCAAATAACACAATTTCTTACCAATCATAAACTTCGGTTTGAGTTTCAAATTAGGTTACTAGGGTTTGTCATGATACACCATAATTAATTGACCAACCATTGTCAAATCAAGTATACATACAATACATATTTATAGCACTGAAAAATCAAAAATATAATTAATATTATATTATTATTCTCATACCTTGACAATAATCCAAAATTAGGGTTTGGATTCCATATCTGATTTATTCTTCATATTTAACCTTAATAATTAAGGTTAAATAATTAATTTAATAATTTGTACTAAAATTCATATAATAAAATAATTATTATAATTATTCAAAAAATTACTCCATATATTATTTAAATAATATATGATTATATTTTCAAGGAAAATAATTAATAAAACATTTCTACTATAAATTAATTAGTATAAGAATATACTTTATAAAAATCAATAATTCTAAAATAAAATTATTTGTAATCATGTATGTAATAAATATATTTTTATTTACCACATAATTACATATACACATTATCTTGTACAAATCCTCATCCTTAAAATAAAATAAAAATTTATACGCAAAATTTCTTATTTATTTATATAGAAAATATTGGGTTGTTACATTCACCCTCCCTTATAAAGATTCCGTCCCCGGAATCACCATTTTAAAACCTATAAATACAAGGGTACATAGCATACATAATCATTGCAAGTAGATCTTGATCAACTTTGATCGAACTGATCTTTAACTATACACATAAAGCTTGTGTTTTTCGATTAAATGTAAATTTAATTTCTAAAGGAACTCAAATTCCTCCCTCAAAATTTATTTATAAAATAATTTACTATATATAGGAAAATCATGTATAATAAAATAAAAGTTATACGAATAATACTCGGAGTTCCGAGTGCAATTACCGCCAGTATCTCGGACCGGGCTCATGTTGTAGACCCTTCTTTGTTGATTTCGTTGGTTTGTTTGACGAAGTTGGTCGGTGATTGCCAAAGTCCCATCGCCAATGCCCGTGTTCACACTTCCCGCCCACCCTCCTCTTGGACAATCTTTCACCTCAGGCTCATTCGATCCAAGACGTAAAACATCCACTATTCATCCTAGGATTGGGGCGGGTTGGGAGAGATATGGGCCTCCCGCATAATTATAACAAACAAATTTTCCTTTCAAACACTCCCTGTGAGTGGTTCTTCCCACATGTCTTATATGGCACTACCGCTTCTTAACTCCTTCCTACTTCACTGAATACTTCAAGTTGTTCACCTCCCTCTTTCCATCTCCACTCCTCTGCTCCCACTATTAATTCCTACCTTCCCAGGTTCCTTCTTGGTCTTACCTTATTCTTCCTCTCCTTATTGTAGAGGCTCATAGCCTTACTTCCTCCTCAAAGAATAATCGCCTTTCTCCATGAGTGCTATAAATGTAGGAATCAAGCAACACCGCCACCTTGTTGTAGAGCCGTGGTTTTAATTCCCACTCAAACCTCCTTGCCTTTCTAGCCTCAGATCAACTTGATGCGGGCAAACCTAGCTAACTCATTAAATTTGGCGGCGTATTCAACATAAATATATTCTCCTCCTTCAATTCTAAAATTTCACCTCCATCCTAGCCTCGTGCATACTAGGTGAAAATAATTTTTGAAAAACAGGTTTTAAACCTATCCCATATAACTTCACCTTCTCCCCGCCTCACCGATTCGCTTCCCAACAAAAGTTTGCCTCACCCTTCATCATGTAAGTGGCAAAAGCAGTCTTCTGCCCTTCATCTACCCTAGCTACCACAAACGCCTTTTCAATCTCTTTCACCCGAGTTTGGGCTTCTATAGGGTCAGTTGTACCTTTGAATTCTGGTGGTCCTACAACCTTAAAGTCTTTGAAATTCGCTAAGCGGTTGTCCTATTGGTTTCAATGATCGGTATCCCTTGTCTTGCATAGCTTGTGCTACCATGTTTGGAAAATGCTGCATCGGGTCTGCTTGTTGTTGTCCTCAACGTTGTTGATGATTCTTACGCCCCTTTGGTTTCGAAGTTCGGACGTCTTGGCGGCATTATCTCGATTAAATAAACATGAATTTAACTTACATTCTAAACCTTATCATATTAGTTTAATATATTAAACTTGTTTCATTTCTCAAACTTAGATTCATATTCATTTAACGAACATTTTACATAACATATCAAATAATGCTTTAAACATCATTCATCCCTTTGTGACTACAAAAGTCGGGATTTACAGTCTTGATCATTACAAAAGTTGAGAACATAACCTTACACAGACATACCTATCCTATATATTACATTAAACACACCTACGTCATAGAACCTATACTACTTATTTATTATACCTTTTCCTTGGACAACTTTTCGCCTGATGACCTTCTATCCCACAGATAAAACATGCTCCTGGTTTGTAGTCAGGACAATACAGAGTGGTATGTCCTTTATAGACACAAAGGTAACAAATTCTTTTCCCTTTCTTCTTATTAGGTTTTCCTAAGTCATAGTCTTCTATCTTTCTTTTTCCCTTCTTGCTCGGAGCTGCACACGTTGTGTTGCTTGTGGCTCCCATCTGATCAATTTGGATTTTAAGCTTATCCTGTTCTTCCATTGTTTCTATTAATGCCCACGTCGCATGATTGACTATTTAACAACTTTTCTATCTCCCACAACCTTTCGGAGAAGAAACCTTGCTCCTCGGATCTCTGACCTCCGTTGATGCTTGATCGACTTCAACTTTAGTGTCCGAATTGCTATCTGTCAGCTCCACCATCTCCGGATCTGGTACTACATTTTCTATAATAACCACATTGTCTGAGTTATTTTCATTATGAGCCTCCATTTCAGCTATTCGCTTTGATATCAGCTCGGGTGTGTGGGTTTGACCCTTCTTCATGCTATAAGCATATAACAAGCCTTTTCCACCAGACATCTACACACATAAATTATCCTGATTAGCATATAGTATATACACAGAGCAAACAAGAGTTTTATATAAGTTATCTTTTATTTTGTTTGACGATGAATTTATTCAATTCATCTCTTTTTAAACTCTATATGAGTTATTTATATTTTTAATGTTTTCCTCTGTTCTAAGGTTATAGCCTATGGTCTAACACACCTAAGGTTTTTAACCCTAAGCTCTGATACCAACCTGTAAGGCCCCCAAATTCGGGTACTTGAAACCCGAACTCGGTGCTTCACGATACCATTTCTATGAGCGGAATAATACTAATAATAATAACAATAATATAAAGATCAACTTAATTTACATATTTATCAGAGTCTGAATCCCAAGTATGTAACCTTTAAACATTCATTACAACCCATGATAGATAATATATATCATATTTGTCTTAATAAAGTTAACTATTACATAAAGTAGCATTGTGTTCATTTAGCAACCTTTCCCTTTCCCTTGTTCTTAGTAGAGCTTTATGGTTGTTCACACTTAGCTGAAAACATTTAAATTAAGCAGGGATGAGCATTTGAGTGCCCAGCAAGTAATAACAATTATATATATAAGCTGAAAGAATTTACATGTTTTCTTTGTACTACCCTTCTACAATAGGTCAATAGTTGTGAAGTAATCTGTACCAATGATATTAATATATCAATTCTATACCAAATCTTTGAAACTATGTACTGACTATAAATAGGGTTTAGGTGATATGCTATGAACATTGTTTTTAATTTTCGAATAGGTTAAACAGAAATTCATCTACAAACCGTCATAACTTACGGGCACGGGGGGTGATCAGCCCGTTATGCCCTGTATTGATCAATACTACGTGCAAGAACGAGGGTATCGTTCACTCTGTCCACTTTGGGTGCATAAAAGTTTTCCCGTGTAGGGATGTTCATACTTGTCTGGGTTCCAAATCAAAGGTTTTATCTTATTCAACAATAATCTATAATTCAATATATATATATACGGGTAATTGACAAAGGTATATCAACATGTGATTAAATACAATGATTATCCATGTGGGGACACTTGTATAACCGTTTATAGAAATTAACGAACAGAATATATATATCTCGAATTACTATATACTAACATGTTGATAATCAATGAGCGTATATAATATAAGGTTAATAAACATATGATAATAATATAATTCATAATTATTCTTACTCATGTCATTATCATAAAGAAAATGCAAAGGTAAGATACTTTTCGATGCTACCGCTTACTTCTGATTCACACTTAATTTTATCGTTTATAGTACGACCTATCATTAATCAGATCATTCGTTCGATTAGAACAATATACTATAACACATAACACTACTTATTGCAGTCAGCACATACCCTAATCACATTGGCACATAGGTTTAACAACCATTGAATCACAAATAATCACTTTATCTAATCACATTATCTAAGTCCAGATCAATTTCTGAAACATGTCGGTGTACCGACAGCTTTATCGGGTAATTATCGAGTCTAAGACTGTTCTATAACTCAATATTTATAAATATCAGTCATATTATTTTTAAATGAGTTTATATAATTTTTAAAACATTTATTATAATTTATCATGAATTTTCAAACATCGGAATCATTATTAAATGATTTAAATATTAATTAATTCTATTATCATTAATATTAAACTATTAATGAAATCATTTCCAAAATATTAAAGTTATTTATAATAACTCAAAATACTTTTAAAGTATTAATATTACCCTTAAATGATTTTTAAAATATTTAAACTCTTTTTAAATAATTATCATTAATATTAAAGTATTAATGTTTTATTTATCAAAATATTAAAAGTCATTAAGCATAACTTAAAATATTTTTAATTCATTTATATCCCTTTTAAATGATTTTTAAATTAATAAAACCATTTATAAACTATTTATTTAGTATAATTATTAAATAAATTTAATATCATTAATAATAAATTAATAATTATTAATATTAAATTATTAATGAAATTATTCTTTAAATATTAAAAGTTATATTTTATAACTTAAAATATCTTTAAACACTTTATTTTTATTTAAAATGATTATTATACTAATAAAACCATTTTTAAACTAAATTATTTAATATAATTATTAAATAACTTTAATATCATTAATAATAATTAATTAATGAAATTTACCTTTAAATATTAAAAGTTATATTTTATAACTTAAAATATTTTTAAATACTTTATTATTATTTAAAATGATTTTTTATATAATAAAATCATTTTAATTAATTTATTTAATTCATTTAGTACATGACTTAATTATCATTAATATTAATTTATTAATGAAATTTATCACAAAATATTAAAAGTCATTAAAAATAACTTAAAAAAATATTTTATTTTATCATAATATAATTTTAAATGATTTTTCAAGTATTAAAATCATTTTTAACTAATTTATTGAATAATATAATTAAATAAATTAAATACCTTTAATACTCCAAAAATATTAAATATTTATGAAATATATTTAAAATAATTAAAAATTATTCTTGAATTTAAAATAATTTTTAATAATTTATTTTGTATTTTTAATAATTAAAACCGATTTTTTTATAATTATTTATTAATTTCGGAAAATAAAATAATATCTCGTCATTGAAGAATGCTATAGCAGACAGGTAACTGTCATATAGGTGTTCTTCATGTTCTTGGCCAAACCTGTAAATTCAAGTGCGATTATCGAGTGGCCTACTTTGACCAAGAAGCGTGATACATGTATTGTGTTTCTAGGCACTTTTCTGGTTAGAGATTGTAGTACTAGTGTAGGACTACATTATCCAATAACAAACATGAGCAAAACATTCATCAATCGAAAGACCTAAGCCAAATAAAACACTGTTAGAGCTGTTCTTCATTTTCTGGGTTACCCAGAAATAAAGAACAGTTCTGATGGTCATATTTGGGCTTCCACTACTTGTTGTACATGTGATGGTTTAGTGATATATAAGCTTCAGTATGTAGCCAACATGTAGGACAATATTTCTATTACATAAAATCAACAAAACAACAAAACAATAGAAAGATCTTGTCCGGTCAAACCATGTCAGAAACCACGCTCAAGAACTTTCTGGGTTACCCAGAAAGTTCATCCGTGGACTTTTTGCCTGGTTTGACCATCCCCCAATTCCAGCATGATTGTGATATAAGCTATATAAAAGCATCAAGATGTAGTATAACTACTATATTATAACCTGAATACAATACGAAACACAAATCAACAACAACTTGCAAGATCAGAGGCGACAAAGTTCTTGTCAGACCATTTATGGGCAAGATCTGGGTTACCCAGATTTTGTCCAGTCATGGTCGGTCAACGACGTTTGACTAATAATATCATGCAATCTAGATCCGATCTAAGTCTGATTCTTGTTCTAGATAAAAGACTACATGTCAGACTACAACGACAAACTTTCAAAACACAAAAATTGTTAAAGATCACTGAGATACAACGCCTGGCATTCATTGTCAGACACCAAAACAAAATTTTTCCAGATTTTGTAGATCATCAAATCCGAGCCTCTAGATGTTATGGATCTAACATCTAGCAACCCAGATCATCCTTAGACACTATATCTAATATGTTTAACACAAAAAAAACAACATCGAACCACAGATCGATGGACAGATTTCTAATTAGGGTTTTATACCTTTTATGAACAATCTTGATTTCTGGCTTCTTGATCTGTTAGTCGTATTCGTGGGGCTTGGTTTTGGAACTGAAATGCTATATTAATTCATGGGTAAAAGAGAGAGAGAGGGACTTGGATTAGTTTGGTGATCAAATGGAATTAAAAAGCGAACTTTCTCTCTCTTAAACTATATATATAATGAGTTAGATGCATGTATCTGATGTTGCTGTCATTACATGGCTGATTTGTATAGATTTTGGCACATGGGATTATCTAGGGTTGGTGAACAACCCAAATCATGGCAAGATTTGCAAGCTACCTCAATAAAATAAATCCAAAAATGCTATTTTAGTAAATTAACAAAGTATTTAAGGGCATTCTTGTCCATGGTTCTTGAATCTAGAGATAAATCAATAGCTTTTAAACCTTAAGGTTTTCCAAATAATTTCTAGGGTTTGAAAAATTAAGTTTAAAGTTTAATAAAATTTTAATTAGACCACACTAATTAAAATTAGGGGTTTTAATAGAAAATTAGGATTTTTAAAAATAATTAGGGTTTCCTAATATTACTAGGGTTTCCTATTTAGCAAATTAGGGTTCCTAATTTAATAATTAGGGTCTCTAATTTATAAATTAGGGTTTCAAATAATTAGGGTTCCTATATAATAATTAGGGTTTCCCCAATTAACCTTAAATTCTTTAATACTCAACATTAATCAAATAACACAATTTCTTACCAATCATAAACTTCGGTTTGAGTTTCAAATTAGGGTTACTAGGGTTTGTCATGATACACCATAATTGACCAACCATTGTCAGTCCATATACATACAGTACATATTTATAGCACTGAAAAATCAAAAATATAATTAATATTATATTATTATTCTCATACCTTGACAATAATCCAAAATTAGGGTTTGGATTCCATATCTGATTTATTCTTCATATTTAACCTTAATAATTAAGGTAAAATAGTTAACTTAATAATCTGTACTAAAATTCATATAATAAAATAATTATTATAATTATTCAAAAATTACTCCATATATTATTTAAATAATATATGATTATATTTTCAAGGAAAATAATTAATAAAACATTTCTACTATAAATTAATTAGTATAAGAATATACTTTATAAAAATCAATAATTCTAAAATAAAATTATTTGTAATCATGTATGTAATAAATATATTTTTATTTACCACATAATTACATATACACATTATCTTGTACAAATCCTCATCCTTAAAATAAAATAAAAATTTACACGCAAATTTTTTTATTTATTTATATAGAAAATATCGGGTTGTTACATGAACTCAAAGATAAAATGATGTAAGATTACCCTGAGTTATTTATTTAATCTGTGTCTTCGATTCTGGGGACAGAATCTTTGTAAGTAGGGAAGAATGTAACGAATGATTTATTTGAGTTGTGATTCTGGGGACAGAATCCTTATAAGGAGGGAAGGATGTAACAATCCAGAATTTTAAATTGTAATTTTAAATATTTATTGAATTATATAAATATTTAATAGATGTGTTTATTGTTGAAGGAATATTTAATAAATATTTGATTTGATTTGATTTGATTGATTAATTATTTGTTAAGTAAATAATTAAGGAGTTAAGAAAATTAATTATTATGAGAGGGCTTGGCGTGGCCATATTTGCAAGAGAAAAAGGCGAGAAAGCCTTGTCCAATTTGCTCTCTACTCACCCTATATTGAGTGTTTTCTCATTTTAAACACTTGTGAGCTCACATATAGCTTTTATTTTGTACCGGCAGGAGCCGAGTGTTCATCCCTTTAAAGATATAGAAGTCTTCTTTGGCAGCCCACTGTAAGCCTTCTCATACACTTTAAAGCCTTTCTCTTCATCTTTGCACACACTATTATTCACGTTGAGAGTCGTTCTGCATGTGTTTGTCCGGACTTCGATCCGTGGTTTCATTTCAGCTTTGTTTTATATATATATATATATATATATATATATATATATATATATATATATATATATTTATATATATCATTATATATATGGACTAACATTATCGAGTTATGCCTCAATTGAGCCTAGACTTGATGCAGGCGTTTATCGCTTTACTATATATATATATATATATATATATATATATATATATATAATGATATCAGATTAACATCCGTGCTCATCGAGATAAAAGTACGTAAATGACTTTCTTTATTTGATGAGCACGGATGTTAAATCAAAAGTGCATTCTCGCTATACATATATATATACTTACGTTTAATCCCGCCTGGAGTTTACTTCGTGGTGGTTGATCGTCTTTACAACTTTCTTTATTTTTCGTCTCGCCTGGAGTTTACTCCGTGGCGGTTGATTGTTTTTACAGCTTTATTTACATTTATGATCCCCCATGGAGGTGCTTCGTGTTTATATATATACCTTGTAACAATCCAGAATTTTAAATTATAATTTTAAATATTTATTGAATTATATAAATATTTAATGGTTGTGTTTATTGTTGAAGGAATATTTAATAAATATTTATTTGATTTGATTTGATTGATTAATTATTTGTTAAGTAAATAATTAAGGAGTTAATAAAATTAATTGTTATGAGATAATATACTAATTTAATTTAATAATTAAGTTAGAGAGTTTATAATGATTAAATGAATTATTATATTTTAGTTTGAATTTGTAATTAAAATGAGGTGTTAGTTGATTAAATAAAGTTATAATTATAAAGGAAATTATAATTATGTGGTATTGATTTATGTGTTAAAGTAATTTAATAAATTGTTATTAGAATTAATTAAATTGATTATTAAAATTTAATTAAATAAAGGTGTGCCAAATAACCTTGCTATAAAGGAGTTATTAAAATAAATTAAAGGAGTTTAATTTAGTTTTGCCAAACAAGGCTTAATGCATATTAAGTCTTTATTCTAATTGTGTTTTACCAAACAAGGTGTAAGATTTAATGGGTTATTTTAATTAGCTAGGCAAACAAGCCTTATGGCTTTTGATTTTTAAATAAAGTTATAACTGATGTCGGTTAAAGTTATATACTTAATATCTATATTATTATTATTATTATTATACGTTATATTTTACCACGTAAGATAGAATAGAGAAGAAAGACTCAGAAGAAAGAAAAAGAAGAAAATTGAGAGAGAACTTGAGAGAATTCTAGAGAGGATTTGAGAAAGAAATTTGGGAAAAGAAGCTTGGGAATCAAAGAATAACCATCATCTTTTAAAATTAAGGTATCCTCTTACTTTTATGTTTTTTAAAGTTTTGGCTTTCTCTTCTAAAATTTCTCTGTAAAATCTTTGTGAAGAATAAATTGTTTGTTATAAAACTGTTTTTCATAAGTTTATATATGAGTATAGTCAATTAATTCATTTATGTATGTAATTTGTGAAGAAATCTATATTACAGTGAGCTTATATGAACATATATGAATATGGCTTAGTTTAAAGTAAAATTGGGGTTTAATTAGTTGTTTAATTTATAAATTAACTATTGAATTTGAAAGAGGATGAATAAACATAAACAAGGTACTTTGAATTAACTGTTTTGATTGAAAAACAAAGTTACAGTGATGAGTTTCATTAAAAATGTCAAAAAGTGAAGTTTTTCCAAAAATAGTGAAATTAGTTGTTTTAAATTCAATGTTTATGTTGTTATATGGGTAAAAACATGTTAAGAGCCTTTAAATTATGTTTATATGAAGTCTCTGTATGTATTACATGTTAATTAGGTTGTTAGAAAGTAGCTTGTAGGCCAAATTGGCTTTTTGTTCATGTTGTTCTTGCAGAAAGGACGCCGAAGTTCAGGTTCAAGGTTATTGTTATTACCAAATAGTTGTATTTACCACGCCGTAACACCACTTGTTGAAATGTGTAAACCGTGGGAAATGTAGTCATGAAGTTAGAAGTAATGGTCGACAAATTGTGATTTATTTACACAAAAGTCTAAAAAAGTTGTTATGTGTTAATGGTAGGACTGTTAAATTATGATTTCAGTATTTCTATACCAAGAATGAACATGTTATTAACGATTAACTAGTTTTATTACTAATGTAATTTGATTATGTGATTAAAAATCAAATCTTACATGATGAATGTACTTAGTTATATATATAATGTGGTAGTGACTAATTATGTGATGACGATATATATATATAGGGTATTGTGATTCGAGTTGTTATGCTTTAGCTTACGCTCAAGGCAAGTTCTTCTAACCTTAAAACTTTTTTGCGCAAGTTTATGTTCATTGTGCAAGTTTACTTACCTTATCTTGCTTATATTGATCAAGTTATTCTTGTTGTTAACTTGTTTCGTTGAACAAGTTATTATTTCTAGTTCGATTACAATTATGCAAGTTTTCCTAACTCAAAACTTTCGTTGAGCTAGTTCTATTATTATGTTGTGCATGTTTTTCTAAACCTAAACTTGTTATTTTTAGCATGCAAGTATCTTTAATCTGATGAACACGTTTACCGTTCAAGTTATTACTTATTATGCATGCTTAATATTCAATTCTAAGATTTAACATTAGCTTAATGTTGTTCAAAGCAAGGTATGATATATTATTCAATCTTTATGCTATTAGATTATTCCTAAAACATGAACTTAGTATACAATGTTGATTCAATTATGGTTATTCTGTAACATAGAGTTATTACCTTTTTATTCAACTAATCCTTAGTTGATGACCGTTGAATTCTAAATTCCCTTGAAATGTATCCAAACCAATCTTACTTTGGTGTGTACTTGTAATCTAAATACTGAGATGAACAACCCTATTATTAGGAGTTTACGCTTAGCGTTGAAATGGTTGTGCACAATACATTGTACGAAGGGTTGATCCCCCTAAGTACATTGGAGTCCTTATAGTCTTATGACTGTTAAAGTTTAAGTTGAAAGAGTACTTATAATTGTGGACATAGTTTGTGGTCATTAGACCCTCAGTTGTATATTTCAGAATGATAATAGAATATATTGTTCTGTTCTATTGAGCCTATTATTTGGCAGTTGTTGTAAAAATTTTATTCATTGTTATTTCAAGTGAGCTTTGTTTACTTACTCTTGCTTATATAACTATTACAGCTAAGGATGAGAAAGTTGATGTACCTAGCACCAGTAAGGCAAAGGGAAAGATGAACAAGTACTGAAGACTTGTAATCTTTTGATATTTTACTTTCAGACTTTATTTGAATTATTGGAATGAACTTATTTAAATTCCGCATTTGAATGATTGTATTTAAAGGTTAGATAACCTGGGAGATTTTATTAATGTAATCCCTTAAGGGAAGGTTTATTATTCAATTTTTATTATGATTCGGTAGTGAGATATGAATGTTTTGATTAAGTGAACACCAAATCTTGAGGTAATGAAGTACCGGGATTTGGGGATGTCACATACATGCATATTGCTTTATTATCAATTGCGGCATCATGTGAGCCTAGGAATCATGTGATCACAGATTCAGTTTACTTGATCTAGATTCGGTTCCCGTGATGGACATTTACAGCTGTAAGTAGCTTGTAAATTTATTCACGCTGTTTGGATTTCCTCATATGGTTTTCATACCCACGAGGAGTTCAACACTATTTTGTACATTATTTTCTCGAAGATGCTTCACATCTCAAAAATAAAAAAAATTATCAAGCCGAACACTTAATAAAAATGGGTGTAAAAGGTCTCAATTACTATTGAGCACAAGGGTTTGAAAAACCTCTTTTATAAAACATCACTACCATATCTTGTTTAAAACTGAATTTTTACACAAATTCAAACCCTGTGTATATAGGTGCGAACGAGGCGGATACTAATGAATCTCGGTTTCACCGACCCATTTAGCAGTGACACATCATTGGGTCAATGTGCAAACCTTTTCTCGGTTATGTTGGTACAACCATATAAAAAACCAATTGGAGACTCTTAATAGTCCATCGTCGACATGATACATGTCAGACCTTTTTCACTTGTTTTTTCAAACAAATCTCACCTAACATAAGAACACCAAAGAACAAGTAACGAAAAGGGACAAATAAAAATCCCGTCGTCGACAGGTGGCGACTCTGCTGGGGACACCAGTAAGAGTACTTAAGCCGCTATTACAAGCTTTTAAAAGCTGTTATATGCTTGTTTGTTGATGTTGCATTTACATTTGATGAATGTGTACGAATGCATTTTTTTTACTGCACTGCAATATATCTATATGTGATATTAGTGCTTCACACATGTCATCATTTTCATAAACGGTGAGACACATTGTATGTGAATGTATGTTGTGTGGTTCCTCCACCAGGAGGCTATCCTGTCGGTGTTTGATTACTGGACTCGTATGGAGACTAATTCCAACGAGGCTCGCGAAAGGCACCACCCAGATTCTCTCCCGTTGAAAGAATAGATTAACTTCCCGTTGAGTAAATTACGATGATTTGGGAACCTTCATGCCGAAAAACCGCGAGAGTAACCTAAGATAGGTCAGCCTCTGATAAACCAAACGCGGAGGAAAGTCTCTTCATACTTTCGCATTTCAATTACTTGTAAATTCAATTACTTGTAATTTCATTTCCATGTATATCTCAATGTAATGGAAAATATGAAGGAATATGTGTACATGACTTCCCTTTATATCAAAACCTGACATGCTATCTCGTTAACTGACATCCGTTTCACAGGATGATACTCCTAAATGGACATATTATGTAATATTGCTACATTCACTAAGACTAAACTATATAAGTCTTTTTTGTAAGGATATAATTGGTCCAGTAACCAGGTCAAAATCCAAAGAGGCCACGAGCCTATAGCCAATTATGTCTTCATCTGACCAGACTGGTCTTAATCCAGATTTTTGCGAAGAATTCGACGAATTAAGTAAACAAATCACAGAATTGGCTGTTTTTCTTGAAGAACTACACCAATCTACTCAGGGTACAAGGATACTCGTACATGCTGAATCCTCCACACAAGGAGGATCCCAAGGTCCGGATACTGCTAGTTCTAGTCGCAGGAATCCTCATAAGCATGCATGCAATTCCTTGACTTGACCTACACGACGATTATCTCCACCCACAGCGGTTCTCGAGCTGCATGCGGTCTCCGGTAAAGGTGCCTGCCCATGTAATAATGAAGTTATTTCCTAAACCGATACCAGTGAAGGAGAAAGAAATCCTAGTTCCAAATCCCGCAATGGAAGAAGAGGAACGAAGAATTAAACAAGACATCGTCAGAATGATGTCCAACGTACGCATCATTGTCCATAATGAACACACAAATAGATACACCCCAGACGATGATTGCCCAGACATAATGGTCATCATTCGGGAAAAGGAGGATGATGACAACCCCTCCATCACTGCAGTTCACCAGGAGTTTGCCCTCAATCTTTGGAGCAGCACTCCTTGCATTGGTCGACAAGGGTAAAACGGGCAGAAACTCATTCTGCCCTGTAGATAGCAATAACTGCTTACTTTTTATGTACAGTATTAGCAGTTACTTTTATCATTATATGCTAACACTTTGTGTGATTGAACAGTTTCATATATTAAGTGAGAGCATTTTGGTTCAGGACTCTAAAGGTAAATGTGCCTAGACTTGCTGATGAGGTGCCTATTCTCCACATGGATTGTAACTTTGATGTAAAGTTAGACTCAGACTTGATGGAAATACAAGAGGACTATGAGATACCTAAGGAGATCAAAGAATGGGTCTAAGACAAACCCAAGCCAAATCTTGATCAAACCACCTCTTTTAAACCTCGGAACCTTAAAAAACCCCAAACAAATCCAGATTGGTACGGACCTCACTCCAAATAAAAGGAATGACATAGTTACTCTATTGACCCTATTCTAGGATGTGTTTACATGGTCTCACGAAGACATGGTCAATTTATCGACGGACATTGTCATTCATCACCTTCCCATCAAAGGGGGATTCAAGCCAGTCATACAGAAGCTCAGGCGATTAAAACCTGAGTGGAGGTTAAAAGTTAAAGAATAAATTGTGAAACAATTTCAAGTCGGCATCATCATGGTGTCAACATACCCTGAATGGCTATCCAACATAGTCCTCGTGCCAAAACCCGGAGGAGAGGTGTGGGTTTGCGTGGATTACAGTGATCTGAACAAAGTTTGTCTCAAAGATAGCTTTCCCATCCCATTCATCCACATATTCATTGACAATACGACTCAGTATGACATATAATCCTTTGTGAATTGCTTTTCAGGGTACCATCAAATCATGGTTGCTGAAAAGGATCATGAGAAAACTGCATTCATCACTCATTGGGGAGCCTTTTGCTACAGACAATTGTCATCCGGCCTCATCAATGTCGGAGCTACCTATCAATGAGCCATATGGTTCTTTTCCACGATCTAATGCATAGAAATAAAAAAATAAAAAAAAAAGAAGAAAAAAAGAAAGAAAAAGAAAGAAAAAGAAAAAACTCTTCAACAGGTTCTACAGTTGCTGCCTTACCATCGGCAGGTTCTATAGATGGCTTCAGAGTTTTAAAAAAAATCCTTCCTCCACATTCCTCACAATAGGAATGATTTTGCAGATGCGCTAGCAACCTTGGCCTCCTTGATCAACATACATGACAAGGAAGACATGCCAACCCTCACATTTTCCCAACAAAAGGCTCCAGCCTATGGGAATTACATTGGAGAAGTATCGGATGAGCTACCTCCCATCCAACACCCTTGATATCAGCATATCAATGAGCACTCACAAGATAGATCTACACCTGCCGAGGCGAGCCCGACTGAAAGAAGGTGGAGATGCACTCTACAAAAGAGATGCAAGACTAGGTCTCTTCAGATGTATGGACAAGGACCAAGCTCAGAGGCTCATGGAAGAAATCCATGGGGGAGTGTGTGGCCCACAAATGAGCGTCCAACCACGACAGTTTAAACAACACGACTTGGTTTTGAAGAAGATCGTTGATAACCAATCTCAGTCTAAAGGAAAATTCGCTCCAAACTGGGAAGGCCTATTTATTGTCAAAGAGGTATTAACATGAGGCGCTCTCAGATTACAGGAAATGGACGGCGATGAATTTTTGCAACTCATCAATTCGGACACCATGAAACTGTACGATGTCTAAAGTTACCATCAAGCAAACATCCTGGTTCTGGATCACCAGATTCCCAGTTAATTCAGGTTTTCTCAAACCCTTCACTACATATAACCATTTTCACACCCATTTTCCCCATCAGATACAATCACACTTTCCAACCAGTAGCCTGGTTTCGGATCATCAGATCCTTCATTCCTCATAGGTTTTCAAAACCTTTCACACTTTCACTTTATCCCACCAGGGATTAAACCTTTCACACCTTCAATTTATCCTGTACATGGGATTAAAACTTTTCACCTGCAATCCGCCCTATACATGGGCCGAACTACGCCGACCTGATCTCCCTAATACACGGGAGTACGTAGGCAGCCATGTTATATGGTTCGGTCTCACCACAGAAAAAACAAAAATAGACACACTCATATCCATAGCCACATACAGAAATCAGTCCCAAGACACCAAAGATGGTAGGGAATACACACAGACCGACGATCCATTCTGAAAATCCTGAGACATCTTAGTGTCCATCCATCAAGGAGGAGTTCAGAATACATCCAGATCACAAAGTCCTGGAGAAACAGGCAAATATAAAGTAAGTAACATGGCACAACTAAAAGGGAAGGGAATCAACATATATTTCCCTGCCATATATAATCTTGTTTGATATATACAATGTGTACTATACATGACAAAATGTCTAATCTAGTATGTGCAGGAATATACAAGTCCATCTACAAATCAGTGAATATGCTGGCTATCAAGTCCAACATGGATTCCTTCTCAGAAGAAGGAGGTAACACTGTGATCTCCTGCCCAAGGGTTTCTACACGAGCCAACAGATCCACCACCAACTACATTCGATATCTCGGGCAGATATAGCGCTATCCCGCTCAGCAACAGCGGTATCCCTATGAGTTAGAGCGTTATCTCTCTAACAGAGCGACATCTCTACCAAAAAAAGCTGTCAACATCAAATCCCAAATACACCTTATGGTACATAGGTAAAAGCTTCTCGCGATCTCAGAAGATTGGGGCAATTTCAAAATTGGTGACAACCGGATATTGGGTCCCTTACAACAAGATTGGGGAAATCTCGAAAGCAGCGATAAATCAACACTGGGGCATTTATCAACCATCCTTAAGTGGAATATGCACCTGTCAGCACCATCAGTATGGTCCATCATCATCTCAATGGCAATTCATATATTATTCACTCGTGATTTGGTCAACAAAGAGAGTCTCTCGTATGAATCCCCGACAACAACTTGTGGAATGACTGAGGCATTTTGCGATTCCAAGAAATGGAGGGAGCTTAAGACGGGGTCAATTCGCTCATCAAAAAGAAAGGGGAGAACTCCTGAAAGAAATCATGGCGACATAAGCGTGTCCCTAAGAAAAGAAGGGGAAAATTCTCAAAAAAGTTCTTAACTCAGTTGAGGTCCTCCAGGGTTATCTCTAGAATGTGAAAAAGACATTTTTTCCAACGACGAAAGGTCTAGCGAAGGAAATCTACACCATTAAACATGTTAACATGTGTCAAGTCCTCATTAGTTGAGGCCTCTACACCGAAGTTCAAATCTGAGCAACGAAAGAATGAGTTGCACCCTCCATGGATGTCAGCGGCATTTAGGTCATCAGTTCAGCTGGTTTGTGAATCAAACGCTCAAGGAAATGGGAAACAAGCACCCAACAGCGAAAGGAAACTCCAAATCACCTCAAAAACGGTGAGCATAACATCAGGCAGAGTCTGGCGAAGCAAACCTTGGAATATTACTTCAGCAAAGGTATCGAAAGATTCGGTATTCTAAACCATTATCATCAATTCAACGTAACATCAAAATAGTTCAGCGATGAAAGCTTCGTATATCACCATTCGAGTGGGAACCGAAATAGTTTAGCGATCAGCAGGGTAGGTACCGTTGCAAACTACCAGCGTATACATCGGGAAGGTCCGATGATTTTAGAATGTCATCCCCAGTAAAGATGTAGAAAACATCTCAACTTATCTTTATCAAACAAACATCGAAGACACAGACAAAAAGCCAAACCGTTGGAGTCAACACCAGCATAGGCATCATCAATGATCGGTAAAGGTAAAGTGATTTACAAAAAAATTTTAACATTTAACATAACATTCATTACATTGCGAAGTGCGATTGGCTAAATGCGAAGTGCAAAGTGCGAAATGCGATGTGCGAGTTGCGAAGTGCGAAATGCGATGGGCGATTTGCGAACTGCAATTTGCGAATTTTTTTTAAACATTCATCATAACATTCATTAAATTGCAATTTGCATCATTAGAAATATCTTGTCATATTTCAAGTGTCTAGTAATCTTTATCATTTCCATTGCATTGCATGAACATGATAAAGAGGGGCATCTGTAGACACTCAAAATTTTGTTTTCCTGTTACTAACTATGCTGGAGGACAAAATCATCTTTTTCACATTCCAGAGATAACCCTGGAAAACCAAAACAATCAATTCCAACCTTGGAGATAGCCCCGGGAGATCCAGTTTCCAACCCCGGAGATAACCCCGGGAAATCAGTTTCCAACCCCAGAAATAACCCTGGGAAATGTAGTTCCAACCCTAGAGATAACCCCGGGAGATCAAGCCAACCTTAGAGATGACCCTGAGGACATTCAGAGTCAAAAAAATGACATTCTCAGAGATAACCCTGGGAAAAACCCACTACAACTGTGCGGAGACCGGAGATAACCCCGGGAGGGGAAAAATGGTCATTTTTCCAACTCAACTTCAACTCAAATCAAATGCACTCATTTCAACTCAAATTTCTTCAAAAGAAGTCCCACAAAAACCATATCTTAACTTTCGAGCACAAACTACGCAAAACGGCTCAACGAACTGCTTGACGGAAATCCGAAAATGCCATTTCGGTCATGGACCCATTTTCTCGGCATCAAAAAAGGGCAAATCCTATTTCATTGTATAGAAAGAGCTTTCTGGAATGGTATGGCACGCTTATATCAGACTACCGAATTGAAAGTTATGAAGGTTCGAGCAAATAACACGTTGTCCAAGTGCACGTACTTTGAGACAGAGGGACCCACACTGGCTGGGGAACCTCGGGCAGTCGCAGGCCCTTCTATAAATAGAGGGCTTAGGGTGGCCATATTTTCAAGAGAAAAAGGCGAGGAAGCCCTGTCCAATTTGCTCTGTACTCACCCTATATTGAGTGCTTTCTCATTTTAAACACTTGTGAGCTCACATATAGCTTCTATTTTGTACCGGCGGGAGCCGAGTGTTCATCCCTTTAAACTAGTAGGATTTCCACTAAGGAAGGGCAGCACCCTGAATCACTAAGATTCCTTCAAGGCCAGCAGCCTTGGAACTTCAGTTCACTAAGAACTCTTCAAGGCCAGCAGCCTTGGAACTTCTCTAGTTCCCTAGGAACTCTTCAAGCCCAGCAGGCTTGGAATTCCTCTAGTTCCCTAGGAACTCTTCAAGCCCAACAAGCATAGAACTTCATTTAGTCCCTCCGTACAAGGACCCCTCAAGCCCTGGCTTCTTGTTGTTGTTGATATTGTTGTTGGTGGTGTTGAGCTGCTAAGATGTCTTTAAGCTTGAACATATTTTGTATTTAGTAGCTTGGCGTGGTCTTCTTTGCATTTTTCTTTGAGTCAAGACCACATCTTCTTTGGTGCAGCTGATCTTCATTCTGTTATGCTCATCTTCTTACGATGTCAGTTGTGCACCATCACCATTTGGATTTGCTAAGTGTTTGAGCTTTTGGTAGACTTCGTCTGGCACTTAGCATTCCCTGAACCCTTCTTGACTTGTTTTCAAACATGGTTCTGCACTTGTTCTGTTTTAGCTTTCGGTTCATAGTGATTCGCAGAGTGGCTCTCCGGATCTTCTTTATGCTCTGCCACTTTTCTGAATGTTATTTTCTTGGCCTTCTCGACTCTCAGCTTAACTGCCATCTTCAGTGGCATTCTCATCTTTGTTGAGTGAAGCTTTAGTTTGTTCAAGTCATTCTTCAAGGCTGCTTCACTTCCACCTTTGTAGTCTCACTGTCATTGAGACTTGTTCTGTTTAGCTCTGTTGGAACTCGTAGAGTCAACACTATAGCATTCCAACAACTCAACGATCCTTCAACTCAGCAATCATCAGCAACTCTTGATCTTTGAAGCTCTTGTTGATTTATACTCCTTCACAACCTTCCCGTTGTAATGTAGCCATTGGGAACTATTTCAATTACTTTGCAGATCTCGAGTTATTTGGTGTAGACTGCAGATGTGACATGACATCCCCTTTTATGACTTTCTAACACTGCAATCTACTGTTTCACCGACCCCGTCAGAGATGTCACTCTGATGTCTCGGGCAGGTATTCAACTTTATTTCCTCCTTCTGATTTCTCGATCAGAGGTTGTCCTTTTGTATCGATGCTCTCAATAAGCTCTGTTCGAATATAAATCTTCAGATTGAACTGTTGCCAATGCTTCAATCTTCAGATGACCGAACTATACGATTCTGATGCATATCTTCTTGGACCTGATCGTAGTGTCATGTTGAATTTTGCTCATCGACCGGTTGAGAGAACACTACGATCCTGAAGAGTGTTCATTGGACCCTCAATATAGAACACCTCTTCCTTCTCTTATGCAATGCTTTAACACTTCTGTTTGCCTCAACTGCTCTTAGATACTAATGGCTTGACTCCTTGTTCTGGCCCTTTCTAAATAGCAAGACACTTCAGATTTATGGCATGACCAGCTCGCTTTCTCCTTGTGATCTCCCTTTCACTTATCATCAATAGACTGACCCAATGCTTAATCGCTTTAGCCTTGTTCTTCATAGGCTGACCATTATCTTTGTGTACACTCCATCAGTTCCTTCTTTGTTTGGAAAACACTACGATCCTGGTTGCTTCCAAGATCGTTGTCTACTATTTTCTTGAAAGCAACTACACTAGCTGACTTTCCTTAGTCAGTTACTTTGATTGAAGTCTTCTTCTGATCAACTTTTGAAAGACTTTAACTTGAATGGCTTCACAACTCCATCTGAATGCAGATTGGGTTGGTGCTTAGATCTTCTGTTAGCTTACATGCCATTCGTTGAGTGTTATCTGGTTTCTTTCAGGTGGGATGTATCTTTGCAGCTCCAACCAGAGGCTTCATTCTTTTAGATATTCTGGGAATGCTCATTTGTTGAGAATCGTATTTGCTCTACGATTATGCCTTGGCGTTGTGAGCACTTCTATTGAGGCCTTAGTTCTGCACTCTATGATTCGACTTCGGCTGTGCATACACTACGACTCCGAGATCAGATCTTAATACTCTACGATTTCTGTCTTTATGCTTGTTGTCTTCATCTAATCTTGCTCGACTACTATCTCTGCCTCTGATATGATCAGTATACTCTACGACTCCGAGTGTGGTCTACGATTCTTGACTTGGTTTCGGAAGATGCTTGGTCGGCTCTTAGACATGCTGTCTCTACAATTATGAACATGACTTCCTCAGCAGACTACGACTCCGAGGAATTTCTCCTCGACACACTACAATCCTTCCTCGTCTCTCCTGGTAGTCTACGAACTCTGAGATCTACTATCTTGCAGACTACGATTCTTCCTCGATAGCTCTCGAGTTTTCCTTGACTCTCTTGGCAAACTAAGAATTCTGGTGCAGTGCTCGACGATTAGACTAGCCTATCTATTATATTATAAGATCAACCTAACAAGCTTGATCTTTCTATATTTATAGTCCTTGTACATCATTTCTTTTTAAGGACTTTACAAAGTTGTTTTGCGTATGTAGGATGAACCTAACATATTTTATCAATTCATTCTAAATCCTTGTATATATGTTCCTATTATCTATCAAAGGACTTTACATCTTTTCTTAATGCAAGCATACTTGCATATTCATTCATTTGTATCATAATCAAATCATACATAAATAGGAATATCATTCACATGCTTATTCCTAACAAGCTATAAATTACAACTCACGTTCACCTACACATATTATTAGAATCACAACATCTATTAGATATACTAACATCCACTTTCCAAATTAAAACTCATTTTTATTTAAACTTGTTACTTTAGTACAAGTTTCAATTCAAACCAAATACACTTCAGAAATCACAAGTATTAGATTTGAAACACTTAGTCACTAACTCATGTGTTCAATAAATCACAACGTAACGTTTTCACAACTAACTAATTTTTACAACTTTGGAATTACTAACTACATGATACAAATTTGTTTTAGTCTCTTCATTACATGTTCATCACATTAATACTTCATTAGACTAGGTTACCATGGGTCTTTAAGGTCTGCATAACCAATAGGTATTACTGCCTCTGATCTAGGTATGGCTCAGTTGCACCATATTTAAACCTTGTACCAGCGCAGCTGCGCCATTTCTGGCATTGGCACCGGTAGCATTTCTCTTATTTAGCTTGTGAGACAGCTTCATAGTCTCATTTCTAACACTATGTTCAGCCCAACTATCACAAATTTCATCCACAAAACAGCAAATTAAACATACCCAAATGCTATAGAACTCATATAAACAGTATTCATTATGTATATACCAACTTAAAACAATTAAACAACAACTTCAAATAATTTAAGTCTTGAATTCCATATTTTTACCAAAAAAACTCCATTTTGACATCCTTGACAAAAATTAATACTGAGGTCTCAATATTACACCAAATTAACTCATTCAAACTGCATTATCTTCGTTTTTTACTGAATTAACATATTCTAGACTCAATTTACAGATTAGTTTACAAACTAACTACAAATTTTTGTACTTTCACAAGCCATATATACACACATGCACGGTAAAACTATTTTCTTTCTTTTTGAACCTAATTGGTACACTAAATCCTTATCTAGATGCTAGTTATAACATCAGAATTGCACATAAACACAATTAACACTTTATATAACAACAATTCATCAAATTTTGAATTCACAGAAAATTTGAAACTCATGAACATAGAATATTTGTGATTCCCCCAAAATAGGTATACATCACCTATTGTGAGTCGCCAAATACATGGTACATAATATAACTACAACTTAATTATACAACTATTAAGTGTCGTTCAGAATATGACAAAACATAAGCTGTGAGTTTTAATACAAATATTATCTCCTAGACAATATCCAAACTCAAATTCAATCTCATTACATTTATTATCACAGTATTTCACATAATAGTGAGTGACTACTAAAGCAACCATCTGGACCGTCACTCCATTCCCTGACTAGTCCCAACTATATTCTTAATTCCTGAAGAGAACAGTGAAAGAAAAGGGTGAGCTCAATTAGCCCAGTAAGAAATATTATGACTAAGATAATGCAAAATAAATTATCCTTAGCCTTCAACATTATAACAACTGATAGAATACAATAGACAACAAGTTTTAGATCAACAACTGTAGCGGAACAAGCAATCCATTAGAAGAGTCAAGTAGAGCATGATATCTACTATCTTCTATGATTTAAAAGTTTATCATCAATTTTATCGCTGAGACTCCTCTTAACAAATAATCCACATCACTGATTTACCCATGCACTAAGGGCCAATGATATTCATTAGTATCACGACCACGAATTATCCATGTACTACGGGCCAAGGATTTCATGTTTTCATCAATGGCCACGATCATGCCAAACAATAGTTCATCTTTGCACCCTTGGCCGACGAGAATGTATGGTCATGATCATACCAACAACTGTCGTTGAGACTCAGCTCAATAATCCACATCACTTGTAACATTACAAGTCATGATTATATCAAATGATCCCTAGTCATAATCATACAAACCAACAGTCCATCTATGCACGTAAGCCAAAGATGACTTTCATCACACTATAAGCATGAGGATGATGATAATGATATAAGCATTAATCAAACGAAATCAAGGATAAGTATTAAAGACTTTAAATTTATCCAGAGTTTTAAAAATATCCAAATTGTCAACATTATACTGCTTTGTGTAGTAAAATTCAAGAATAATATTATATCAGAAAAGAAATCAATTTTTGTCATGAAAAGTACTTCGGGTGAATAGTACCCCATGAATAGTACTTTGTGAATAGTATCTCGTGAATAGTATTTCGACATGAAAAGATCAATAATTATCAAGAATACTCAAAATAATTTTTTTCATGAAAATATACTAGATGAAGTGCAAATGTCAAGGATATTCTACTAATTTCACGGAGTATAGAAGCAATACTTCAACAAAATGAGTGTCGAATTAGGGATACCAAATGAAATAATATTACTTATATACTACAGAGTATGGAAGAAAATTTTATTTGATATGAATTTTGAACAAAAATAATATCCCTTATGAATACGAAAGAAAAATTACCCTTTACCTTAGTAGAAGGATGGATACTGGAATAGTGAAATAACAGAATACTCTTCTTCTTCCTTTCTATAGCTTCTCTCTTTATAAATGCTCTTGTGAGTCTTAGTGAATTAGTGAGAATGAAAGAAGAATGAGCTTCTATTTATAGGAAAATACAGTTTCGATAATTGCACGTTTTGGGACTCAAATTTTTACAGTATAATACCTTCATCTTTTCCTTTATTTTTAATTTAGTCCTACAAGTATTATCAAACTTGCACCACTTCCCCTAATAGTACATGCATGCGAATCAATATTACATTCATGTGAACAAATAGTTATAAGCATGTGAATTAATAGCAATTAATTGCTCATTTATCCGATTAATTACCCGATTGGTCAATATAACCTCTAGAAATCAATTATTATCAAAATAAATGTCGATTTCCACTAACAATAATAATCCCAACACAATGGAAATATTTTTATCAGCAATTTCATCTTCAATCAACACGAACTTATTCATCATTAATACTATAACTCACAATATTTAACAACCAGATCATTCTCAGGAAAGAGTGGGCTTTCTGATAAGGATTTCTTCCTATTGTCGCGTAATTAGATGACCAAACCTCTCCTCGACAAAACTTTCTAGACATCGTCAATGTTGCAAATAATAATATGAATAACTTTGTCATCTCAATTATTGATTTAATAATATAAAATATTATGCAGATGATACTGTGACAATAATTAAATCAATAATATAAGAGATATTATACAGAATTTACTATAGCAATAATTGAGTATAACTAAGTGACTTCTCACGTAAGCACCAATAATCAAAAATACTGTTTAATATCGTGTGCTAGTATGCAACCACGCGTATCACTGTACTTTTACCACTGGGTATTTCAATAGTCTAACGGTAAACTTTCGCCGTTATTTTCATAAAAAATATTTCTGTCATTTTCTAACTCCGACAGTAATTTCGTAGCAGGGTCCACCAATGATTGTGCCATCGTACGGATATTCCCCGACAAAAAGAATGTTCTCCGACCAAACGATTATTTTATAACCACTTGCTTACTTTGTAAAATTTTTACATAAAACCCTTAACTTTAACCTTTTATCAATTTAACCATTTACTAAATAATAAGAAAATTGAATACTTTCATTTCATAAAATTCGGGGTCTTACAATCTCCCCTCCTTATGAAATTTTGCCCTCAAAATTTACGTACATACCTGGTATGTCGAAGAGGTGAGGATGCCTCGTCAGATTCTAACTCTTGAGGTATAACCTTTGAGCGTAGAATATGTTTCTTCTTATCCAAGATTTTAACAGGTACCTCTTTATACGTTAAATCTTTCGTTATTTTGTCTAGTTCTAATTCAATAATGTGGTTCGGGTCATCCACATATTTACGTAACATCGATACATAAAAAATGTTATGAACATACGACATACTTGGCGGTAAACCGAGTCTATAGGCCACAGTTCCTACTCGATTGATGATTCCAAAAAGATCAATAAAATCGAGGGTTGAGATTTCCTCTCTTCGTCGATTCTTGCTTCTAAAATAACGCCTTTGTGCATCTTCTTCTTCACATTCATCAGCTCTGAGTCTTTAGCTTGAGCGGCTTTAACCTTATCAATTAAAGTTGGTTCTAATGGTATATTCACTATCTTTACGTAGGCTCCTAGAGTCTTTAACTTTATCTTTATCTTTGTAAGTCGTACGAAATGGGTCTTTGTGTTAACAACGTCACACTCGTAACCGCATACGATCTTCTACTCAACGCGTCAGCTACAACGTTCGATTTTCTAAGATGGTATTGAATGGTATGGCCGTAACCTTTCAACAGCTCGAGCCAACATCTTTGGTGCATGATACGTTCATTTTGGGTGTAGAAATATTTGAGGGTTTTAGAAATGGTTTTTGTACTGGGGTCAATACAAAATTCTATTTCACGCTCTGGGGGTAGGCCAGGAAGTCTTCAAGGAATACGTCAGGAAATTTATTAATAATAGAAATATCATTCAAAACTGTGACTCTCATCCAAGACTTGGATAGCACCTCACAATGATACCTATCAACTTGCCACCGTTATTCACGGCATCCCCTATGGAGAGTCTGGCTTCGGTGCATCCCACACAAGGAAGTCACCAGCGAAAGGCTCGGGGTTCTTTACTTATGGCTTAATATGACAATGATTGACTTTAGTGGTTTGGTTGCTTGAATTCACATAACAGGTTAGTTAGGAATATGAAAACTAAAAACCTTACGAAAACAATCTATCTTAGTATGATGAGTTGTTAACCAGTCGATTCCTAAAATCACATCAAAGACAAGTATTTTCAAACGGATAAGATCGGCAGGTAACGTGAAAGTGTCGATTTGAATCAAACATGATTTATAAACAGTGGATGTAACAAAGGTTTCTCCCAACGGAGTTTCAATAGATAAATCAAAGTCTAATTTCTCAAGAGTCAAGTTCAAACATTGAACACGACTAGGTGAAATAAAAGAGTGGGTAGAACCGGTATCTAATAAGGTATAGACTTCCTAAGAGTTTATGATTAACTTACCCGTGATAACTTCATTCCGGTTCCTCGACAAATGCTCTCACTTAAACTACCAGCTTTGACTTATCTAGGACGTCCTTTGGCATCATCATCCCAGCTAGACTTGACTTCACTACACAACAAAATTGAGCTAGGTGACCTTCTCTTCCACAATTAAAACACGCTTTGGACTGCATCGTACAGTTTGGACTGATGTGTCTGTGACGAATGAGATTTTGTAATTTAATTTGAATATTTATTGAATTAAAAAAATATTTTTCGATGATTTAATTATTGGATTAATTAATTAATTGATAAAATTATGGTAGATTAATTTAATTATATGTGTTATATTTATTAAATTAATGTGGAGATTTTTTTATTATTTAAAGTATGTATTTATGTGAGCTTATTGAATTAAATGAAATATTTAAGAAGCATAATGTTATTTTAATTAATTTAATAATTGGACATAATTAATAAATGAAAAATTTAATTATGTGACTATGTGAATTAATGAGAAATTATTATATTTTATTTAAATTAAATTAAATAAGATATTTGATTTATTGTGTAAATGGATGTGACATTATTAAACTATAGTATAAGAAGATTTATCAAATTAAATGGGTATGAGCCTTTTAAGGCTAGCCAAACGGAGCCCTATTGGGAGTTGGGCAGTTAACCACGAAATTGATTAACTGACCACAACAGCGTCAGTTTTTATAATTATATATACGTCTTCTCTTATTTTGCTAAGTCTGGAAAAACAAGTTCACATAGAGAAAAATTGAATATCAGTGAGATTAAAGAAGAATATTGTGGAAAAGTAGACGTATTATCATCCGTGTGTAATCCAAGCGATGTAATCAAGGGTAAACCCTTAAACTCAAATTTAAATCACGTTGTTTATATTTTATGGAAAAAAAATTAGTGTAAGTCTCTGTAATTGAAAGTTAAAGTCTCTGTAATTGGAAAGAGTAGCGATTATTTGTATATATGTGATAATATGTTATCATAACATGCTTTTACTATATATTGTATGTTTTCATAACATCAATTTCATAAAAATATATCGTAATTAGATTTTTTAAAGTTATAGAGTATAAAATATGGCCATATGGCCCTTACGTACAAATTTAATGATTTTATCATATGTTGTATCAAAAATTTACACTTGTGTATCCTTATGTATGTTAAAACGAATAAATCAAACTTTGAATGGGCAGATTTGGTGTTATAACGAACCCGTGGTGTCAATTTTATGTTTTATCTTTAAAAACTTTCAAAATCACCAAGAACATGAAATTATATGATTTGATTCTTGAAATTTGATGTTTTAACTTGTTAAAATAATGCTAGAAGGGTTGGGTAGTACTTATATGTGTATTACAGTGTCTGGGTATGCTTGTGAATAAATTAATTGGGTGTTTTGGCCATGTTCTGCAATTTTTTGCTAATTGTAGTTACGATGCATTGGTATGCCGCATACTTGCGCATGACCTTGATATATACTGTGACGCCATGAACTAAGTTGCATCGCCAAATATATGCAGTAGCCAAGGCTAGGTTATACGGTGGTGTAGTAGTAACTACTCTATGATATTGTCCAAGAATGAGAATTTAACTGTTTTATTTCAGAAAATGTAGTAGTAACCTAATCTAATGAACATAAAAATGTGTTAGTCATATAATGTGCTGTTAAAATTAGACTCTTAACATGTTAATGAGATACTTACGTGTTAAAATGAATTGTTGAACGTGTAGTTAGCTTGTTATTCGTGTAGTGTAATATTATGTGAAAACAAGTGTCATAATTTGACTAAGTATAGTCATAATCAGAGTTAGACAAAAAGAATGAACTTGTGATGACTAGTTACGTTATAATTAACTAGTATTGTAAATGTAAATGGTATATAGTATTAAATCAAGGAACGTGTATAGTTAACGTGTAACCTACGCACGAGGCAAGTTTCCTAACCCTACTCGTTATCATTATATAAGTTTATAAACTTACCTCTTTACATCGAGCAAATTCTCGTTATTATTAATCAAGTTCAATTTGTTATATTAAAGGGTTATTAATCTTTTCAAAGTATGATTCTGTTATATAATACTTATTCTATTGTATACCTCTTGAGTTTGTTATTTGATTTAAATATCAGTTATTGTTGAACCTTATAAGACTAGCGAACCCTTATTGATTCAACTAGTCCATAGTTGATGAACGTTCTAAATTTCAGAACCCTTGTTCAATTTATCCAAACCAAACTTCCTTTGGTGCGGACCCTAATGTCAAACTAAGATGAACAACCCTGTATAGTGGATTACTTATGCGTTTGCATTAAGATATTGTGCACAGTATGGTACTAAGGGTTGATCCCCCTAAGTACGAGTAGAAGAGTCCATAGTCTTATGACTGTTAAAGGTTTCAAGTTAAAATACTTGACAACCTAGGACATAGTTCAAGGTCTTATGACCCTCAGAAGTTCTTTTGATTCTTGTTATTCATTCTTGATTCAAAAGTTGAGTTCTTATTCCAGAAGTCTTTGATTCACTCGCATGTTATTATATTGCTGTTACATTATTATACTTATGGGAAATCGTGCTCAATCTTGCGTAATAATAACATTGCAGTTAAGAACGAAAGGTCCGACGAGCCTTCTACTAGCAAAGGCAAGGGCAAGATTAACAAGTGATGAGGACTTGTTACTTATATGTTTATGTATTTCTATTTTAGATTTATGTCAATGTTGTGTAAGACTATTATTTGTTTATGTTTCCGCATTAATTAAGGTTAGTATGACCTGGGATTGATGTATTTATTTCTTATGATGTAACTCCTTAAGGAGAGGATTTATTTCTATCTATTTATATTTTTATTTATTATGGGTAGATAGACATATGATGTTTGAATTGTGAACACCAAATTATGTGGGAATTGAAGTACCCGGATTTGGGGGTGTCACAAGTTCACATAGAGAGAAATTGAATATCAGTGAGATTAAACAAGAAGATTGTGGAAAAGTAGAAGTATTATCATCCTTGTGTAATCCAAGTTGTGTAATTATGTGTGTTAAAACGAAGAAATCAAACTTCAAATGGGCAAATTTGGTGTTATAACGAACCCGTAGTGTCAATTTTATGTTTTATCTTTAAAAACTTTCAAAAACACCAAGAACATGAAATTACATGATTTGATTCTGGAAATTGAATATTTTAACTTGTTAAAATCATGCAGTTGAGAATGAGTACGGCCTATCACCCTCAGACAGACGGGCAGAGCGAAAAAATGATTAAAACATTAGAATATATGTTAAGAGCTTGTATAATGGATTTTAAAGGAAATTGGGACGATCATCTACCGCTCGTAGAGTTTGGCTACAACAACAATTACCACGCTAGTATTGGCATGCCGCCTTATGAAGCGTTATACGGTAGAAAGTGCAGAACTCCGCTATACTGTGATGAAGTCGGCGAGAGACAATTACTAGGTCCAGAACTGGTACAACAGACAGCAGAGATAGTCAAAGTGATCCGAACAAGACGGGTAGTAGCTCAAGATAGGCAGAAGAAATACGCCGATCCACACCGTAAAAATGTTGAGTTTGAATCGGGTAGTTATGTGTTTTTGAAAGTCTCTCCCTGGAAGGGAAAGATCAGATTTGGAAAGAAAGAGAAATTAAGCCCAAGATTCATTGGACCCTTTGAAGTACTGCGAAGAATTGGAGAAGTTGTGTATGAGGTAGCCTTACCTCCAGCACTCGAAAATGTCCACAACGTCTTCTATGTTTCAGTTTTACGACCCTACAAACCCTATTACAAGCACGTGATTGAATATGAACCCCTACATTTTGAAAAAGACTTATCCTATGAAGAAATTCATGTTCACATTGTTGACAGGAAAGAACAAGTTCTCAGAAATAAAGTAATACCTTCTGTTAAGATAATTTGGATGAACCACAACGCTGAAGAAGTAACGGGGGAACTCGAAGAGTATATGATGAAGAATTATCCTCAATTATTTACTTAAATTATGTGTAAGCGATTCTGGGGACAAAATCTTTGTAAGGGGGGAGAATGTAACGGGACGAATTGATTGAGTCGTGATTCTGGGGACAAAATCCTTTTAAGGGGGGAAAGATGTGACGAATGAGATTTTGTAATTTAATTTTAATATTTATTGAATTAAATAAATATTTTTCGATGATTCAATTATTAGATTAAATAATTAATTGATGAATTTGTAGTAGATAAATTTAATTATATGTGTTATATTTATTAAATTAATATGGAAAATTTTATTATCTAAAGTATGTATTTATGTGAGCTTATTGAATTAGATGAAATATTTAATAAGCATAATGTTATTTTAATTAATTTATAATTAATTTGAGATTTAATAATTTGACATAATTACTAAATGAGAAATTTAATTATGTGACTATGTGAATTAATGAGAAATTATTATATTTTATTTAAATTAAATTAAATAAGATATTTGATTTATTGTGTAATTGGGTGTGACATGATTAAAAATATATTATAAGATGTTAATCAAATTAAATGGAAATGAGCCTTTTTAAGGCTAGCCAAACGAGGCCCTAAGGGGAGTTGGGCAGTTAACCCACAAATTGGATTAACTGACCACAACAGCGTCAGTTCTTATAATTTACACCTTCTTTTATTTTTGTAAGTCTGGCAAAACAAGTCACAGAGAGAAATTGAGAATCAGTGAGATTAAAGGAGAAGAATTGTGGAAAAATTAGAAGTTGTTATCATCCTTGTGTAATTCAAGCAGAGTAATCAAGGGTAAACCCTCAAATTCAAGTTTTTATTTACGTTATTAAAGTTTTCATGAAAAATGGCTTTCAAGTCTCTATTTAAGTCTCTGTAATTGATAAGAGCAATAATTGTGTATATATATGATAATATGTTATCATAACATGTTACCTACCATCTTTGTATGTTTTCAAAGCATTAAATCCATACAAATATATAGTAATTGGATTATTTTAAAAGTTAAAGAGTATAAAAGTGTATATTTGGCCACGTGGCCCATACGTACAAATTTAATGCTTTAATCATATGTTGTATCAAAAATTTACACTTGTGTATCCTTATGTATGTTAAAACGAAGAAATCAAACTTCGAATGGAAAGATTTGGTGTTATAACGAACCCGTAGTGTCAATTTTTATGTTTTATCTTTAAAAACATTCAAAATCACCAAGAACATGAAATTACATGATTTGATTCTGGAAATTGTATGTTTTACCTTGTTAAAATCATGCTAGAAGGGTTGGGTAGTAGTTATATGTGTATTACAGTGTTTGGGTATGCTTGTGAATAAATTAATTGGTGTTTTAGTTGTCCAGGCCGCAGCGCCAAGAACAGGCTTGATGGTGGCGCTGCAGCGCCACTCTATAGTATTGTTCAAAAATGAGAATTTAACTATTTTAATTCAAGGAGTGTAGTAGTAACCTAATCTAATGAGCATAAAAATGTGTTAGTCATATAATGTGATGTTAAAATTAGACTCTTAACATGTTAATGAGATACTTACGTGTTTAAATGAATTGTTGAACGCATAGTTAGCTTGTGGTTCATGTAGTGTAATATTATGTGAAAATAAGTGTTCTAATTTGACTAAGTATAGTCATAATCAGAGTTAGATAAAAAGAATGAACTTATGATGACTAGTTACGTTATAATTAACTGGTATTATAAATGTAAATGGTGTGTAGGATTTAAATCGAGGAACGTGTATAATTAACGTGTAACCTACGTATGAAGCAAGTTTCCTAACCCTACTTGTTATCGTTATTCAAGTTTATAAACCATACCTCTTTACATTGTGCAAATTCTAGACGTATATTCTATATTGATCAAGTCTTGCTATTTATTGATCAAGTTCAATATGTTATATTAAAGGTTATTAATCTTTTCAAAGTATGATTTCTATTATATAATTCTTATTCCATTGTATACCTCTTGAGTTATTAGTCAATTTAAATATCAGTTATTGTTGATACTTGTAAGACTAGCGAACCCTTATTGATTCGACTAGTCCATAGTTGATGAACGTTCTAAAATACAGAACCCTTGCTGAATTTATCCAAACTAAACTTCATTTGGTGCGGACTCTAATGGCAAACTGAGATGAACAATCATGTATAGGTGATTACTAATGTGTTAGCGTTAAGATATTGTGCACAATATGGTACTAAGGTTTGATCCCCCTAAGTACGAGTAGAAGAGTCCATAGTCTTATGACTGTTAAATTACACATAATCATATATCTATCTACTCATAATAAATGAAAACATAAATAGATAGAAATAAATCCTCTCCTTAAAGAGTTACATCATCATAAATAAATACATCAATCCCAGGTCATGCTAACCTTAATTCTCAAATGCGGAAACATAAATAAATAATAGTCTTACACAACATTGACATAAGTCTGAAACAGAAATATATAAACAGATAAGTAACAAGTCCTCATCACTTGTTAATCTTGCCTTTGCCTTTACTAGTAGAAGGCTCGTCGGACCTTTCGTTCTTAACTGCAATGTTATTATTACGCAAGAGTGAACACGATTGCCTACAAGTATAATAATGTAACAACAATATAATAACAATAAAGGATTGCCCCCTAAGTACGAGTAGAAGAGTTCATAGTCTTACACACAATTTATTTACTTAAATTATGTGTAAGCGATTCTGAGGACATAATCTTTGTAAGGGGGGAGAATGTAACAGGGACGAATTGATTGAGTCGTGATTTCGAGGACCAAAATCCTTTTAAGGGGAAGATGTGATTTAACGATATTTTATAATTTAATTTGAATATTTATTGAATTAAATAAATATTTTTCGATGATTTAATTATTGGATAAAATAATTAATTGGTGAAATTGTGGTAGATTAATTTAATTATATGTGTTATATTTATTAAATTAATGTGGAGAATTTTATTATTCAAAGTATGTATTTATGTGAGCTTATTGAATTAAATAAAATATTAAAGTAGCATAATGTTATTTTAATTAATTTAATAATTAATTAGAAATTTAATAATTTGACATAATTAATAAATGAGAAATTTAATTATGTGACTATGTGAATTAATGAGAAATTATTATATTTTATTTAAATTAAATTAAATAAGATATTTGATTTATTGTGTAAATGGGTGTGACATTATTAAACTATAGTATAAGAAGATTTATCAAATTAAATGGGTATGAGCCTTTTAAGGCTAGCCAAATGGAGCCCTATTGGAAGTTGGGCAGTTAACCACGAAATTGATTAACTGATCACAACAGCGTCAGTTTTTATAATTATATATACATCTTCTCTTTTTTTGCTAAGTCTGGAAAAATAAGTACACATAGAGAGAAATTGAATATCAGTGAGATTAAAGAAGAAGATTGCGGAAAAGTAGAAGTATTATCATCCTTATGTAATCCAAGCGGTGTAATCAAGGGTATACCCTTAAACTCAAATTTAAATTACGTTGTTTATATTTTATGGAAAAAAAATTAGTGTAAGCCTCTGTAATTGAAAGGTAAAGTCTCTGTAATTGGAAAGAGTAGCGATTATGTGTATATATGTGATAATATGTTATCATAACATGTTTTTACTATATATTGTATGTTTTCATAACATCAATTTCATAAAATTATATCGTAATTAGATTTTTTTTTAAGTTATAGAGTATAAAATATGGCCATATGGCCCTTACGTACAAATTTAATGCTTTAATCATATGTTCTATCAAAAATTTACACTTGTGTATCCTTATGTATGTTAAAACGAAGAAATCAAACTTCGAATGAGCAGATTTGGTGTTATAACGAACCCGTAGTGTCAATTTTATGTTGTATCTTTAAAAACTTTCAAAATCACCAAGAACATGAAATTATATGATTTGATTATGGAAATTGTATGTTTTAACTTGTTAAAATCATGCTAGAAGGGTTGGGTAGTAGTTATATGTGTATTACAGTGTCTGGGTATGCTTGTGAATAAATTAATTGGGTGTTTTGGCCATGTTCTGCAATTTTTCGCTAATTGCAGGATTACGAATGCTGGTATGCTCACGCAACGCTTTCATTTGCAGAGCTTAAGACCCATGCCTCAACGCCACCACCACTATGAGATCATGAACAAGTTTTTGCCTTGACCAGCGCGCTTGGCGCCAACGCTAGGTTATACGGTGGCACCGTAGCGCCACTCTGCAGTATTGTCCAAGATTGAGAATTTAACTGTTCTATTTCAGAAAATATAGTAGTACCCTAATCTAATGAACATAAAAATGTGTTAGTCATATAATGTGATGTTAAATTAGACTCTTAACATGTTAATGAGATACTTACGTGTTTAAATGAATTTTTTAACGCGTAGTTAGCTTGTTGTTCATGTAGTGTAATATTATGTGAAAACAAGTGTCGTAATTTGACTGAGTATAGTCATAATCAGAGTTAAACAAAAAGAATGAACTTGTGATGACTAGTTACGTTATAATTAACTAGTATTGTAAATGTAAATGGTATGTAGGATTAAATCGAGGAACGTTTATAGTTAACGTATAACCTACGCACGAGGCAAGTTTCCTAACCCTACTCGTTATCATTATATAAGTTTATAAACTTACCTCTTTACATCAAGCAAATTTTCGTTATTATTAATCAAGTTCAATTTGTTATATTAAAGGGTTATTAATCTTTTCAAAGTATGATTCTGTTATACAATACTTATTCTATTGTATACCTCTTGAGTTTGTTATTCGATTTAAATATCAGTTATTGTTGAACCTTGTAAGACTAGCGAACCCTTATTGATTAGACTAGTCCATAGTTGATAAACGTTCTAAATTTCAGAACCCTTGTTGAATTTATCCAAACCAAACTTCCTTTGGTGCGGACCCTAATGTCAAACTGAGATGAACAACCCTGTATAGGGGATTACTTATGCGTTAGCGTTAAGATATTGTGCATAGTATGGTACTAAGGGTTGATCCCCCTAAGTACGAGTAGAAGAATCCATAGTCTTATGACTTTTAAAGGTTTCGAGTTAAAATACTTGACAACCTAGGACATAGTTCAAGGTCTTATGACCCTCAGAAATTCTTTTGATTCTTGTTATTCATTCTTGATTCAAAAGTTGAGTTCTTATTCCAGAAATCTTTGATTCACTCACATGTTATTATATTGTTGTTACAT